>OOFC01051737.1:28134-49917 GCA_900323345.1 Pseudochromis fuscus
TGGATGATAACACAACCCCAGCCACTACAGTAGTTTCTATTCTATGTGCCTTATAATGTGGTGCACCTTATATATGAAAACAGTTTTAAAATAGGCCATTCATTGAAGGTGCGCCTTATAATCGGATGCGCCTTATAGTGCGAAAAATACGGTAATGTGATTCTGTCTCTATATTGTGTTGTGACTTTCTTTTCTCAGCCCCTTTAATCCACACTCCCTGACCCGCCAGCTCGACCTCTTGTTTGATTCAAATGCCAGTAAACTGTAACCTAGTTAAAGACACTCACTGCCCTATCATGCTATTGTTCATTTTAATAGGGATCAAGAGTCAGGTTTTATCCAATTGGCTACCTTCAGTATGTCTGTCTGAATGTGCAGCATGTCAGCACAGCCCATTCTAAGCCAGTTCCCAAGTGGTACATAGTCATTTAAATCATTGTTGAGATGTGAATTGCTGTGAAAATTAGCCCTGATTATCATGCATAACTGCAATTTTATCCTTGAATTCCCCTTTCTCTTCAAGTCAGCAAGTGTTCATTTTTCTGAATGATGTCACAAATATAAACAAAATGTGAAAATAGCTGGGCAAGATGCTGCCAGCCAAATCACAGTTATTAATATCAATTTATTCGCAGCCTCTCGTCTTTCCTACAGTTTATGCATAATCAAGCTGTCATCAGGCAGAAATATAGAGATAGGGAGGAAGGGGGTCGAGGGTAGAAAAGGGAAAGAGAAAAAGAGGGATAAACATAGTTGAAACCTCAGGGAAAATGTATTTCTCTTCAAATTGCTCTGCATGGAGTCTGTCAGGAGTTTGAAAAGTATTTGTGCTGAGTGTGTGTTTGCATGTGTGGGAGGAAAGGCACTCATTAAGACTAGTTAACAATATTTTTGTATAGGTACAGTATGTGTCTTCACAGTGATAACAGGCACATAGTCAGATGGATAGTTAAAAAAAAAGGAGCTCAGAAATTCAGCAGAGAGAGCATTTTAATGTCCCTGCTGTCAAAGAAGACAGTTATGCTTTTTAATAATTCCTATTATCTCTGATTATCTAAAGCGCTAACTGAGAAGGATCAGTTTGTTAATTGATTGAAGAGTCGTTAATTTACATGATAATGTGGCGGAAAAAAATACAACCCTGTGTGACAGATGACGGATGATGATAGGCAACTTAATTGCCGCATAATTAATGGAAGCAGCAACATTTTGTGAGATGCCGTAGTTAAATTCATATTTCTGTTTTCATGATTAAACTGGAGATGATGTTTCAGGATGATCATTTGAGTGTTTTTAGGGTTTTAAGCATTTGTCCAGGCTCTTTGGAGCTTTTGATATGAACTGTAGTGACACTCGTGTAAGCAAAGCACAAGAATCCCATGCCTGTGTGTCTTTCATTAACACTTTTTCACTCATAATTTTAAAGCCTATTATAATTTGAATTCCTTAGATGTACTTCAGTAAACATTAGCAACATCAAAATCCTCATTAACATGTCATCAGTGTGAGTCTGGTGCTGTAACAGTGCAGCAGTGATCTATTGGCCCATGATGTGCATCCTGAAGTTGACATTTTAAAAGGCACTTCTCAAGGACTAGACACTTATATATTTACAACAACACATTTTTGGGAATCAACTACAGGTCCTGGATGCACATATGAAAGCTTGATAATGAGAGCTGAATACCATGGCACCTATTCATTACAAAGTTACTGGGTGCATCCAATAAAAACTTCACTGAAACCTGCTTCGATATGCCACACAAAGGTGAGATATTGATTTATTTAAAGTATTTCAAAACATTTTTTGACTTTTATGAGAGAAAAGGGTGTAAAGCAGAATCCTGGTTTATGAGTTTAACTAATAAATCTCTCGTAAACCTGAGCAAGTATCTCTGACTTCATTTTAGAGTAGGACAAAGTTTCCAATTATAACACTACCTTAGTGAGCACCAGTCAAAACAACAGTGTAAGTATGCCATTACTGTTATATTCAGGCAACAAAACCACAGAATTTATGCTACTGAAGATTTCCTGTGAGAGTTATTTTCAGCCATTGCAGTAATTATTAAGGACAAAGCAACATATGACCTAAGACCAAGCACAAAGCAAAGTAACACTGAGCTTACTAATTAAGCTGGTCATGCTCTGAGAGGTAGAAATGAATCTTGTTGTTAGTTATGCAATATATTTATTATGAAAGCTAAAACAAGGTCCACCAGAATTTAATGATACACCTTGTCCATCATCATTTAATCAATAAAGTTTCTGATTACGCGTTTTATGGTTTTTGTTTTGTACTGACACATGCTATAGCTTTGGTATAAAACAGCTTAGGTCCTAATAGATTCCAGCTAGAAGAGATTAAATTTCAAAATTCATCAACTCTAGTGTCTCAACATAGACTATTTTAAAATCATAATAATTTAACCGTGAAGATAGATGTTGAAAGTCTTTTATCGTGACAGACAAATTTTAGGCTGCGCTTGAAATTGACTGCAATCACTTAGCCGCTTTGAGTCTAAAAATACAGTCTTAGGCTTATGGGTTCTTTTGCATTGTGCCATGGTGTATTATGGTTTCAATATTCTTATGGAAACGCACCGCCATTTCCAACTAACCTTGGGCCGAGAAGGGGCTGAGGAGGGAGAAGCAGTGGCAAATAGGAGTATTAATCACAAGACAACCTCACCAACACTTCCCACTCCCATCACCTCCCACACACACACACAAACACACACACACACACACACACTATCTAACGGGAGGCAGCAGCCACATACATGGAACTCCCTGCCAGACAGAACCAATCATTCTCAGCGAGGCAATGAGATCCCTGATGAGCAGCATCAATAGTAATCATAGGATTTGCCATGATGGTGATGGATTTTTATGCCTTTTTGCCCTCATTACAGGCCAGTCTGATGGCTTAGCTCAGCTTATATTTACCTAACTCATGAATAGTAACACCAATATATTTACAGGTAAACCAATTTTATTGTAAATGGTAATTTTTCTACTAAGTAATTTTACTCAACAACATGGCAGCTGACCATGAAGTTATTCTTCCATTAAGGGCATGAAGTTTCAACCTTAAACACTATCTGAATGACTGATGACAAAGAAAGAGTGTTGTTCTGTACTGCACTGCACTTTACACTTTACAGTCATTTTGCTCTGTCTGGGTGTTTCTTTAAAACTTGGTGATTCTCCCCTCAGCTACAAACAGTAAGTTGAATTCATTTGAACTGAGTGGGCTGTTTCACAGTCAACAGGCCCTTTCTTCGATCCAAATTTGCTCTGAAGCTGCATTTGCAAAAAAAATAAAAAATAAGAAGAAGAAACTAATTTCAACACTCCTAGAGTGTTAATGCTGGGCTGAGATTGCAGTGCAGTAGCAGCTTGCCTGGAGGAAAACCTACCATATCTTTCTTTATTTTATTTTATTTTATTTTTTAAAGCAGTTTATCTTGCCATTTATCTTGGGTACTATAAAACAAGTGCTTCCATAAGATTAATACTGAAGGGGTCTTGCCTGCCATGAGCCAAAACACCATTTGTATGTCCTGACCCTAAGTTTTTTAGTTTTTTGTTTAACAGACACAAAAATTAGTTTTTTTTTCCTGAGTTGATTATTTATCAGTAAATTATTCAATGCATCTTGTTAAGTAGCAAGAAAAGAGGCCATTCTTCTTTTGATGCATACTGATCTTTATAGTTGTCTGAATAAAAAAAAAAGCTCCCAATTTAATTTTCAAAGAAACCTTTAACACGCACTAAAAATATGCAAATGATAAAAATACTAACATTAATGTATACACCCAAAAATGAAATGTACTATTCTGGCATTTAAAAAGTGTCTGTCTCAGTCTATCTACAGTTGATTAGTTCCTCATTCTGGGAGTGTTACAGGAATTAGTGGTGAGATGAAATGAGATGGGTGAGGGGGACCAGAGGAATGAGGGTTCAAGGAGACTCGTACCAGGTCACATAGGATTGCAGAGGGTACCTGAAGGTTGAGCTAAACTGTTGGATAAACAAACACAACCCTGCAGTGCAGGCAGTCAGCATCGAGGGTGCTGTACCTTTTGTTTTTGCAGCACACATATAAGAGCATTAGGGTGCAAGTTTTACCCTAATTGGTCATTTGGTTCTTTTTTTTTTTTACCACATTATGTGCACAGATTAAATTTAAGCTGTTGAATTGAAACCATCCGCTGTTGAGTGGGAGTGTGCCCACACAGATGGAGCTTATACTTCTGGAAAAGCATATGCGATTAATATATCTTACACACAATATAAACCCACATGCACAATGTGTTCTACACACACTGTTCAGTGTTTTCAGTCCTGCTTCTCTCCCTTATCTACTTCACAGTAGTTTATCTCGCTCTTCATGCAGAGGTCATGGGTTCATATGTACACTACCAATATTGTATTATTTGTCATGTGTAGCACACCACAACAGACACATGCATGCCTCAAAGCTATTAGTGATAAACAGTAAGTAGTGGACATATTTTTAGATTATAATTGCAATATAATACAACAATACTCTCGTGCTCATCTGTTTTCATGGTTTTTTTTTTTTCCTGCGCTTTTTTTCCACCTCTCTTGTTCTGCTCAAGGTAAGACGTACAGCTCACAGTGTATGCTGCGAATATAAAAACTGCAGTCCCACTCAGCTTTTGTTGGCATCAGAGTTTCCAAAGTGATCGTATGAGTGAATCCACGAGTGAGGAATTCCACTGGGAGCCCAAACCCAAACAATATTTGTTCTTCTGTCTCAGACTATGGAGCTTTTTATGGTAAAGTTCTAGCCTTTTTCATTATGGCATATCTAGGAGCAAAGTATTGAGCAAGAACTCTTTTTTTTTGTTTTTTTTTTCTGACAGCAGTAAGATAAAGGAATAACAGCACGAAATGGGTAAATGAAAAACAGTTAGAAATAAGAAATTGACAGAGAAAAGGTTTAAAGAAATATGAAAGAGCGAGTTGGGGGGGTGGAGAGAGAAAGAGTTTATTAGGCTGGTTGTTATAGACTGTCTTGCTGTTGTTTCCAAGGGAACAGCTATGCTGTGTGTGGAGGTTGCTGTAACCTCTGAATTCTTAGGCATTACTTTTAGCTATGGGCTGAAATTGGCTGGGATATAACAGGATAACATCTAATCTCTTCAATTAGATCCACCAGGGGGCTGCCCACTGTGTGTGTCTGTGTATTAGCTTGCGTGCTCTTGTGTATGTGTGCACGTATATACACCTATGTGTGTATGTGTGTTACTATCTGTTCTCACGCAATGGGCAAATGATATATTTTGGTCTAAAGCATACATTCCCTTTAGCCATATGCAACATTCACTAATTGCAGTGCATTACAGAGCACAATGCCAGCAAAAGAAATCATTTCATGGTATGGTGAGGGGGAAAAAAAAAAAGCAAACGAGGACTCTTTACATGAATGGCTCTCTCTGTGTCCAATATGTAAGCTTTTAATGTCCTTTTCTCACACTCTTCAATAGCCATCTAAGTACATACTCAATACTCTTTCCCTTAGCATATATAATGTATAATTATCTATGCTCAGCACTCCTCAAAGTGCTGCACTTCAACCGATTTTCAGTTATATTCTCCTCTATCCTGTTTCCCATCTGTCCTCAGGGCAGAAAATGTGTTCCTCTCATCTCTCGTAAGGCATAATTCTCTCTTTCTCACTCTGTCTTTCGATCTCCCACTCTCTCTGCCCCCTGCACCCTTTTCTTGCAACACCTAGTGCTTTTTTTGCATTAAGCAAATGCTTCTTAAACACTGGCTAAGTGGTATAGTATAAAAACTGAAACGTACAACATCAAAGTGTATAAACTTACAGTGGAACAAGTAACTTAGCTCAGAATGATTTTTTTAAACTCTGGTATCTACTGTTGTATCATTCTATTAATTACATCAGGATCACGCTAATTATTATGATCCTGTTAAATTTCAGCATCTCTGCACGTTGATGATATCAGAGAAGGCTACAGGCAATTATTTTACATGGCTCAAGATATTGTCTGAAAAGTAATTTGTTGGGCGTGTGTTTTTGCCTTTATTGGACAGTTGACAGCGGAAAGTAAGAACAGTATGACGTGCAAAACAAGTCCTTGTCTGGAACTGAACCAGAAGACGTTGCAGTTACGTGCTGTAACTAGCTGCAGTAATAATGTAAACTACTGCCTTAGCCTAAAGGAGAAGGAAAGAGTGGTACAACCATACACTGTATAGGTGTGGGTGGTATATCAGCTTTTAACTTTATATCGATAGATTTTCAAATGAGGTATAAAATTAAACAATACCGTTTATATTGTTTTGGCTTGATGATGTGAAAACAACTTACTGAACGTGATGCAAATTTGTCAGGATGGGATTTCATGATAAGTGAATGGGAAGGCGCGAGTAGTTCTCACACTAATGTAATGTCACCCCTTGGTTTATGGACTTGAGTTTTGAAGCCAGGTGATTGGCATTTGAATGTTGCCATGTTGGTTGTTTTGAGCCAGAAGTGACCATACTTGGATATACACACTGCTCCTGGTCTCATTGGAGAACAGATCTGTCCAACCACCAGATCACTAATAAAAATATCTCTCTTTAGCTAATAGCACTGGGATGGCTTGACTGAGTATTTCATGATTGAACTGACAATTTTTGAATTTAAGTCAAATGTAGCCAGAGTTTCTTGGAGCTAGCTTCTTGTGGCCATTGAGGGTAGTGGACTTTTTCACTTCTGGAGTTTTGCCTTGTCCATTTCTACAAAAAGTTGTCAAACCCTTCTCTACGTCTCCAGTAGTCATCAGTAAGTCCAGACAGATGCTTTAAGTTAAAGTCAGTGTGTGTATTTTCACATGATATAATAGAAGCAGGAGAGGTCAGAATAACACTGAAGAAAATATATTTAAAAAAGGATAAAAAGGCAGAATAAGTGAAAGGTTAGAGAGAGACGGGAGAACACACAAAACGGAAGTAAAGTGAGAATATGTTCATTTTTACCAGGGGCAGCTCATTTCACGCAGGTTTTACTTTCTAACAGGCTCTATAGGCTGACCCAATCACTACTACAGAGTGGTACTGAAACATGGATCAGAAAGTCAGAATTAATCTATAACTGCCTCTTTGTACTAGACATAAAAATAATTTCCATACACTATCCCATCATTCACTTCCACAGGGCAACACAACAAGTAAAAGTAGGAGCCTCAGTTTGGGATATTGCAGTTGCTGAGAGGTCTGCTTCACATATGCAGCCTGAAAATCAATAGGCAGTAACTGTACCACATCTATGCCTTGCACCTGTGTTTGCTTCTATTTGCAAGACACCCCTTCCTTCACGTCTTGGTACTGCAGACCTGTAAGAGAACTCAGGCTATCATTCAGTGGTCCGACCCTTGCTGGGCAGAGACAGATGGGTAAAAATTGTGTACCTGTCCTCTGGGTCTGTGTTTTCACAACTTGAAAAATGTGTGTTCTGAGTGGTACGCCTCACTATGATCAACAACAGTAGGTAGCCTGCATCTTCCTCCTCGTCCACATGATTGCTGGGATTTTTATCTCCTCCAGATGGTAGTGTTTTTAGATTCCCTTATAGAAGTTCTTTTTTATATATATATGTATAGGGAACAACATACCTTAGAAGTGTGCGTGAAACACAGGAAAGATTAAACTTTGTAACACCAGATATACAGGAAACAGCGAACCCTTTGTCTCAAAAGCAAAAAAAAATTAAAAGGCACAGAATGCTAAACCACACACTTATACTTGTAGTTCTACCTTTGTGGGGACAGTCATTGGCATAATGCATTCCCTAGCCCCTTACCCTGACCTCAACCATCACAACAATCCTTACCCTAACCTAAATCTAATTCTAACCCTAACCCTAAAACCAAGTCTTAACCCTCAAACAACCATTTGTAGAA
The DNA here is from genome assembly GCA_900323345.1 of Pseudochromis fuscus. Lineage (NCBI taxonomy): Eukaryota > Metazoa > Chordata > Actinopteri > Pseudochromidae > Pseudochromis > Pseudochromis fuscus. The sequence goes on from OOFC01051737.1 coordinate 36,081, forward strand.
GTGGCTGAAATGTCCTCACTTCCCCAAAATGTCCTCATTCTGTTGGAAAAAGTGTGAGTTGTGGTCCTCACTTTGGAACAAGTACAAGAACACACACACACACACACACACACCATCACATCTCCAATCGGTCACCTCAAGATCGGCATTAGCTTTTATCTACCATTACTTATAATCTGATGGTTTTCTCTCATATGCTCCACACTGCTGTCCTGGGCCTTTGCTTGTGATACAATGTGACACTCAGAGTACAGATAGTGAGCAGAAGATACACAAACACAAACATTTACCCACACAAATGATCAACACAGATGGCATTAGCAGCGGCGACGAAGAGAGTTCACGGTGATGGACACATCCCCATAGAAAGGACAAAACATTTGTTCTAACTAGTGTCAAGATCAGAGTCCAATTCATCATTTCCTGCAATAATGCCTCTTCTGTGACAATGTGTCATTTGAGCAGCTAATGTGATGCATGATATCAGCGCTAAAACACTCAGGAACAGCTTTATTTGTTATACTCTCAACTCATTAGATGTCTTTGTCTCTGATGTTTTTGTATGTATTATTTTTCCACCAAGCAGAACCCATATAAAACAATCTCAAAGAGAAATGATCAGTTATATGTAATATTCATGCTGCCGTGGCTCAAAAACATACTCTGTTTGTGTTGTTGGATTGATTTACTTTCCTTTGCTTTTGCCACATGAATCTCACATTAAACCAGAATACCCTACACCTCACCGTGATTAATTAATTGATGAATCCATGCTAGGTGGTGGGACAGTGGTTAATTAATTAATTTTATTCCCCTAATGTAATCTAAAAGCATGTTTCCTAATGGCGGTAATGGAAGGCATACTTAGAAACTCCACTCCAACTTGTACATTAAAGAACTTTCAGTGATTTTAAAATAAAAAAAGATGATAATTTGAAAATTCACTCAACATAAAAAGTAAAACAAAAAAATAAGCAAAACATATGTTATTGACAATATAAAAAAACAGTGAAACACGATTGATAACAAGAAGGTGTATAAACAATTAAAACATCACATATATTTTATGTTTTTCCCTTTTTCATAGGAATTTTAATGTTAATTGTTACACTTTTACACCTTAGCTACTGATGAGGTGTCATTGTGTAAATGATCAAAGTCCAAATTCTCAGTAAAATTGTTCTGTCAGTTAAAACTACTTTCATTTTATTTATGTAAATTATTGCGTTGAGTGGAAAATAAAGAAGATCTCAAATTGGAGTGATGGCAAAAAAAGAAATCTGAGCAGCCAGGCATGTGAGGAAATTTGTCGGCAGCTGTCAGGGATGGTTAAAGATGCAGTTATTAAAAAAAACAGCACATGGAGGAAAATCCTAGATAATTAGCAAACTGAAATCCCTTGCCGGAGAGATTTTTTTTTTTAAAGAAATAAATGACCAGCATTACAAAATGACAGACTAAGCTGTCCGTACTATCAACTCCAGCAGTCGATCTGGTGGAGCAGTCATTAGAGCCCCATCCTCTATCTGTGCAAAGGTAAAGTTAATCTGGCAATTTTCTGTATTCTGTGAGTGAGAAACATTTGTGTGTGTGCAGCTTTTTTGCAATCAAAAAATTACATATGATGATTATAGATAGCCAGAGAGAGAGAGAGAGAGAGAGATTACTGCACCACTATCTAAATGAAGATAATGGTGAGGACAGAGAAGGAACAGAAATGAAAGGCTGTCACTCATCGCTCAGTTCAGCTACCAAAACATTACTCTTTTTCAGAATCAAATGTCATAACAGATCAGCCTTACTGATGGCACATTTACGATGTTTTTTAAAGTGTTTTCATAATTGTATTCGCGTGCTACTTTCAACAAAAAAAAAACAAAAAACATGGATTATTTTCCCAGTGTCGAGTTATTCTTCCCTCCCAGGAATTGTCTCTCATTCCTGTAAAGCTGTGCGACCTTTAAGTGTGGGCTAATCTCAGTTTGCCCGTCTGACTGCTGGGCCTTAATCCACTGACTCTCTTTATTCTTTATTCAATCTCTTTATTCAACACTCAGAGACCCGCACTAATCTTTATCCAACAAATGTTACATACCATGCCCACTCTCTTACTTTCCCTCTCTTCCTCTTTAAAGGCTCGGGCACACATGCAAACATTCACATCTTTTTCTTCTCTCCTTATTGATTTTTTTCTAGTGTAATTTCCTCATATTGCATGACCCAGTAATGATGGTCATCCTGTTTTTGTGGCACCCTCACAGCTGTAAAGCAGGGATGACAGACAGCAAAAGCAGAGAGGGAGACAGAGACTCAAGGTTGTATCCAGAGGCTTTATTACTGTACTGGATTAGGACGAGTAGTATAGCTGTGTGGGAGGCTAAGTTGACTTTAAATGAGGCACCCTGGAAACACAAGCACACACATATTGAGGCTTATAGAAATGTAGAGAAAATTAGGTTTTTTTTCTCCTGCTGTGGAGAAAAAAAAGTATAAATGGTTAAATACAAATATCAACAGTGTACTTACATGATACCAGTGATAAACAAGAGGGTTTTTGGATCAACATGTCGCAGCATGTGGATGCTCACCCATAGAGAGAGCTGTGATGAGGTCAGGACGGCTGTTGGCTCAGTGGGTGTGTTGCATTGGTACTGTAGAACAAATAGCTGTTCTATGCCTGTGTGTGTGTGTGTGTGTGTGTGTGTGTCTGTGTCTTGAGAGTGTTGGGAGAGCAGGTGGGTGAGCAGAGTCTTGTGTGAGTGTTGGGCTGTGAAACAGCTGTCTGAGACGATGACTCTGACGAAGATGGATGAGATGGCTACACAAGGCGCTGTCCAGCAGCCAGGGTAACACACTGCCGTAAAAGCAGCAAAATATAACAGCACACATACACACACACAAGCACTCATTATATCCATGTTTTTTTTCAGTTTTATATACGGTGTTTTACATTTTTAAAAAAATGCTCTCTCAAGGTAGCTGTGAAGCACCGCTGTGGTGCTGTATAGCTGAACTGGCAACTAGTAAGAATGGCTGCTCTGAGATTAGCTAAATCTGAAAATCCTAATGCCATGCTTGTCTGTGCCAGCTGACACAGGACCAGACTCTCGCTGACATAAACACTGTGTGTTTTCTCAAACTCTCTCACACACACACACAGATACACACTGAGCTAGCTTTACATGCTGTATTTCCTGACAGATAACATATTCATTGGATTTCTCTACTTTCCTTTGTTAACATGGTGTCAGCCAGCGGTCAACCCTAAGACATTTAGTTACACACAAACACGCACACACACACGGACTTACACCCGACACAGATCACTGAGTTTTACCAATGAGATACAAGCTAATGTCACAATATTTCTGTTTTATTGTGATATTTATTTATTTTAAAAGGTGCCGTTATGAAGAGTGAAAGAATGAGGACTTGTGGGCGTATCGTATTTGTCTCCACTATCTCAGCTTTAGGGGTTTTTCAGGAGGAGGGGGGGTGGGGGGTGTTAGACAGGTAGACAGATAAAAGGAGTCAGAGACAGAGAGAGCAAAAGTGAGAATAAGGCCAGGAGTACTCACATACAGTCTTCTTCTTCAACACACTGACTCACACGCACATACAAACACACAGTAAGAGAGAGGAGCTGTCGCTTGTCAGTGCCAGTCACTTAGTCACAGAGGCGTGGACAGCCACCTTGTACAGAGTATGTTTCTATACCGAGAGAAGACAAGGACGGAGAAGCACCTCAAGGGTGGAGAGGGCCAGGGAAACAGTGGGTTAGAAAGAAAAACACATAGAAAGTAGGAAGAAATACCATTAGAGCAGTTTTGTAAATAAACTCTGGTTGAAAGTAATCATATTTAATCCTAGTAACTAACACTGAACTGTGTATATTTTACATTTTTTGCAGACCACAACATTTCTGTTTTGTGATCTGCTCCTGAGACAGCCACGTGTTTCCGTTCATGTCACTGGAGTATGCTAATCAGTACTTGGTGATTTAAAATGCTAAGTTGGTGCTGTAGGTGTTTAGAAGGATTTGCTGCTTCAGCATCTTTGTTTGGTTGTTTCAAAGTGGATTGAAAGGGCTCCTTTGTTTGGTTGCTACTCTGTTCCCTGTGGTCGTCATGGCTTTTGGTTTCTACTGTGGCTATTGGAGGCTGCACAGGTTGTTATGTGGCTAAACAAGTACATTTAAAATCACATGAGAAAACATTGTTGGCAAACTACAAAACAATTGTGAATGTGTCTTCTTGTGATAAGTCAACAGTTACATCCCAATCAAAAGTCTGCATCTTTAAGTACCACTTAAATGAATACAAGTGTTCTTGAGGTGTTGTTTTACCTGAAATCTCCGGAGGCGTCACCTGACAGCTGCAATCTGTCGTATATCAGCTGTTTCTTTCCAGGCGTGGTCACACCCCTTGCTGTCTGATGATCTCTGGAGGAGAGAGTCCCAGGTGTGGGAGAGCATGTAAGCTTCCTCATCCTGGTTCATGGTGTGCTTGGTGTGCCATGGTGGGCCTGCTTGCTTATAGGGCCTTTCTGATCCAGCGTCTGTACTTGTCGTTTTATGCTGAGCCCATGTGATGTCAGAGCATTTCAACCAATCAGTGAAACCCAATTTTCCACTCCATTTTTCTGATTGGTTGAAATATTTGAATTGGCAGCCTCCATGAAATCATTCATGGTGGGGTAAGATGGATATCTGAGTTGCATGAGCAGTTTATTTTCAAACATTTCCATGAATCGTTAGTTCATGTCTAAACTGTATTTCAATCACATGCTTTTTATTCTTTTAGTTTTATTCTTTTGTTTCTAGGATTGTTTGATCTTCTGTCACTTCATCTTAGCACGCAAATAATTTGAATTTTCAGAGATGTTGCATTAGCTGTGGTTTGAAATCCAAAGAGTTCTTCAATCCTCGTGAACTGTTGACCTGAACGTGCCAACATGGTATACACTGCATTGTGAAAGGATGTATGGTTTAGCTTTCTAGACAACAGCAGTGCTGGGTCTTTTGTTTCCATTCATCCTACCTACTTTCCTTTAACCATTCAGCTCTCAGTGCCATCACTGTAAATCCTTTGCTGCATTTTATATGATAAGGCCAGTTGATCTTCCGTGATTGAGACATAAAAGCCATTTATTATTATTGCGCTGGTCTCATTAAATCTGGAAAGGCAAATCAAAACCCTTATGCTGTTCTGTAACTTCAAGGCCATTGTGATAATCACCTTCTGCTGGTCTAAATGTTTTTCTAATGTATTCTGTTTTTATGTTATTGTTTTAGTTTGTGTTTGCAGGGAAATTACTTGAATTTTATGAAAAATGTCAATGTTATAATGTGAAAATAAAAATACCAAAAAGAGCCCAGGTGGTGCTGTTAAGGATACACAATGTACTGTTCCTCAGTGGTAAATTAACTACGCTTTTGTCTCATGTGCTATATTTGGTACCATCAAAGGAACGTAAACAGTATGGGATATTTCATCATCTTTTAAAAAAAATGTCTAATTTAATGTGTATCTACAGTTATCTATCGTCCAAATGTGCTATTGATTCACTGCCACGCCGCCTGATGCCTCTGTGCTGCTTTAATCTTTCCAAAATAACTTGTGTTTTTATGTTGCGCGCTGCCATATTGTTTTGTGTTGTGTTGTTAAGTCTCCTCTGCCTATGACCCTGTTAGATCCCTTGTATTGTTGCCATCCTCCTCACTTACATTCACCAGCTGATGTGAGGCAAGGCCGCCTTGTAGTGCCTGCTGTCTATTTACTCCCATTCAGGGGATTCACTTGAGAGGCCACAGCTCAAATAAATTCACTCAACAGCCACTGCTCAGTAGGGACCTCTCTCTCTCTCTCTCTCTCTCTCCCTATCCCACTTGCTTGGCCGCTCTCTCCTCGCCTCCACCTCCCTCTAACTCTGCGTCTTTTCCTGTCTTCGTCCACTATTGTTTCTTTCACAATCTTTCTGTCTCGCTGACTTGGTGTCGATCCGATCATGCTTCTGTGGCTTTCCCGTTTTTCTCCTTCAAACTGATGAGCAACACTTTGGTTTAGCACCACAGCAATCACCCGGCAGCACTGGAAACCATGCACGGTGCTGGAAGTGCTTAAAACAGGGCCCGTTGAGTTTCCTCAGACAAGTACAAACTAATGCCGTTTATTGACTTGGCTGTGCTGCCTGAAGGCGTTTGTGTGGCAGTGGTGGATATTTGTGGCAGCGTTGCATATGTTGCTTGAAGAAACAGAAAGGTAAACCTATTGCGGAGTCCATGTTTTTTTTTGTTTTTTTTTTCCTTCAAAGCTTTTGACCATTGATTATTCAGTACATTTTCAAAAGCAGGATGTATTCCTGTGATGGTGCACACAGTTTTTTTTTTTTTTTCCCAAAAAAGGACATGAGCGTAAACACACACCTACTCCATGTGCACATAAGCTGGAGAATGTACACACATGTGCACACACAGACACCTAATCTTGTGTTTCTCCTTTCCAGAAGGAGCATGAATAAAACAGGAGTGCAGAGACTCAGTGAGAAGCAGTGAGAGACGTGGGGTGTACTGGCAGATCTCTCTGCAGCAGTGGCAGTGTATTCGTGCCACAATCTCCGTGTCTGGACTTACAGGATTAGCTCTCTCTTGGACGCTGTCTGCTCCGAGAATGCGCACTCTTTTGCTAACCTGTCTGTACAAACATGCACACAAACACGTTCAGGCAGCCGTGCACACATACATCTGCTACACACCATGGCCGTTACCCAATACACCTCCAAACTGCAAACTGCAGCATATGTGGACATTTCAAACACTGAGTAGTACTTTATATATATATTTTTTTTTACTTTTAATTTAATGATGAAGAAAAGTATTGGGTGTGGTCATTTTAGTCATTTTCACTGTGTATTTTATTTAGCAGTTGTATCTATAAAACTTCCAAATAAATCTTCTGGGGCAATAATAACATGGATTACCATAGGTTTATTTGTAGGCTAACCATTTATCATTACCTTGATGATCAGTTAAGTCCTTGATGCACCAACTTTTGAATTTTATCCATTACATCTTACATTTGATCTGTGTTTTATTTGTGTAAGTAACAACAGATTTCATTGGTGGATACATATGAGGTTCAATACTGTTCCATTCCTTTGATAAAATATTGACTGAGGGTGTGTGTGTATGTGTGTGTGGCCTTGTCTTACTCATGCTGTGAGGACTTTTTACACAATCCCTTGTGTGCCTTGGGACCAACAAGCAAGTCCATGTAATGTAATAGATCATTAAATTTTCAGATGAAGACATGTTCAGGTTAGGCAAGTTGTAGTTATGGGTAAGGTTAGAGGAAGTCTCCTTGAGATGAACATAAGTCAATGTAATGTCCTCTGATGTCATGGAAACATGACTGTTTGTGTGTGTGCGTGCGTGCGTGTATGTGCGTGTGTGTGTGTGTCTATCTCCTTGCTCTCTTAGCTGGTCTCCAAATCAATACTTCAAAATCTCCAGGGCTTCTTTGCCCTGCTAGTCAAGCAGTTATGAATTCTGAAGACTCAGCTGACTGAACCTCTGACCCTGAAAAACACCCACTGAAAAGAAATGAACGCTGCCACTATGTTATTTCAGTCTCTGTAAACAAATGGAATGTGGAACGTGAAAAAATGCAATGCCTCTCAGTGCTTTTAATATTTGATTCTCTTGAACGACCTCAATTCTCTGAAGGTCTTAAAGAAGAGTCTTATTCCAAAATGAGGTATCCACTATTTGGAAAGAATAGTGATATCGACTCTGAAAGCATGACTGATGGCAAAAGGTAAAAATAGACTGTCAGGCTTTTTTAAAGGATTGCAGTTGGTTTAAGTCCTTGACTGAAGAAAACTTCTATGGGCTGAATCTTGAAGCAAATAAGCTGAAATATTTTATTCAGCACACACAAACATGTTATCAAGAGATTTTTAATAATTGAGGACACATGCGGGGCCAAAAGGCTAATTGTACAAACCCTCTAACAAATCTTCTTAAGCTTAAGAGGTGTTAACCAAATTAGCTGTAATTTATGACGATCTTGACAATCAAGCCTCCAACAGAGTTTGTAACATATTTTACTATTTTTCCTGCAGATTTGGTTTTTTTTTTATTTTAAGTAAGACAAACAAGACTTAAAGGAGTTTGCTTATATTATTTGCAGGAAGTAACTGCAGCCACATTTACATTTGTTGTTGTACCTTGCACTGTCTTGCTCTTCACTCGCACGATTAAGGAAAAATCAAGAAAATGTGCTCATGCATTGTGCATGAATGTGTGCGCGCGTAAACATGTTTGACTCCACTCTGTGTGTGCGTGCAGCTTGGCTCGCTAGTTTGCCAGATAAGAGGAGCAGTGGGAATCCTATGAAAGCTTAATGTGCAGCTTCATATTTGAAAGGAAGTGCATTAGGGGTTTTGTGCCCCCATCAGTCCTCTCGCAGCATCCCTCTCCTGCCTGCAGCCCTGCTGAAATTTCTCTCAAAACCAGTGACCCCAGCTCACTCCACCTCTGTGCAGCGGGGGAATTTACTCACAAATGAATGAGTGTGCATTTAGTCGCAGATCCTCTCTCAATAACAGTTCAAGTTAGCAAATGTAGCACAAGTGTTGCTGGCGGTGGACACAATAGTCGTCCACAGTAGTCTTGCTTTAAGGTCAAACAGAGGTTTTCAGCTGAATTAGATTTTGACCTTTCATCATTTTGTCAAAAAGTTTTAAATTACCTACATTTCTACACATTTCTTCCTGTAGTAATGACTGGGACGCTTTATTTCCATGTCTCAGGAATATACAAAGATCTATCCACTTTGCCACTGTAGCATTGTAAATTTCCCTGCTGAGGGACAAATAAAGGATTGTACTTTTTTCTCTTAATTCCCTCAAAATGTACCTGTCTTCGTTGTGTCCTGTGTGGCTGGACAGAGCAACAATCAAGGTGATTGTGCAGTGATAGCATGAGCGCAGATTTCTTCAGCACAAGAACAGCAAGAACTCTCCTGGCAGCACTAAATTATTACAGAGGCTTTCAGCAGAGACATTTTCCTCTCTGCCGACTCTCCGGCAAAATAATCCTCGTATAAATGCTGATCCAAAACAAAGTGGGAAATCTATAGAATGAGGTCCTTGCGCTTTTATTTTGATTGAAACTAAAACCTGATGTTTACTGATGCTGTTCAGATTACTCTTTTATGTTGGTGGTTCACAATCACAAAGCACCATTACTCAGGTAAAAAATTAATGAAGGCTGTTGTATTCAGCAGACACATAATGTTTGAGCCTCTTCCCTTTCTTTAGTGAAAGCTCTTTTATTATCCAGCCTCCTCAACATCTCTTTCAAACCGCTGAACATTTCAATCACACATGTCTGTTATCATTGTTTTAAGTCCTTCTGGTACCGCTGAGTGTTGAGCTGAGCCGTTCTCTCTCCGTGCTGCGCAGATTAAGATATTTAAGGGGTTATTAAATGTCACTGATAAACAAGAAATCTTTTTAAAGGGCTGCAGCATAGCAGGAATTGGGTCTGTTAAAAGGAACTATAAACACCTTCTGATTTACAGTACTGCATGAAGTAGTAAACAGCATAACATGTTTATTCGTTAATGTTTTCTTCATTGACGTGTGAAGAAAGGCGGTAGTCAGCTGTAACTTCCTGCTTTACAGGATGAAAAAATAGCCCTGTCTCATGTTGCGATCCATTTTCCCTGATGGTCTGCTGTTCATTTGAGTGTTGTTGTTGTTTTGATAAAGACACAGTCAGTGAAACAGTGGGAATCCAAAGCATGCTTCAGGTGACAGTGTTCCCTGTTGTTAAACCCTTTTGTTGTCATCCACCTGGTGATGCAAGGTCCATATAAAACTCAGTTTTTCTTCAAATTAGTGCAACCCAAAGGCCGTGCACTAGTTTGTGTTGCTGGGTTTCTTTTCTAGCTAAATGGCAAGCTTTGTCTTGCAGGGTGAAAGTTCAGCATGGTTGGTTGTTGTTCTCTCGTTCATGCATGCAGAGACGATACCTGATTTAACCCTGTAGCCTCATTGGAAAACATACATGGAGTGACACTGTCTATTTATTCAGTATAGTTAATAGTGCTTGAGCATCAGTGCCAGTAGACAGTCCCTACATACAAGATGCAGCATAGAAAGGCAAACCCCTCGGGTCAACCTCACCAGGAGGACTAAAGCACGTGTTTGATCATCATAGCATACAAATAATAGTTTGGGAAGATCAATCAGACAGCTTGTTGTTTATCCTCTCGTCAGCAAACATTATCTTTCCAGTTCACGGTCACTGTAGTCCTGTTCAAACCACCTGGAGCCATTATGGTGCAACTCAGCAGCTGATGTGAAGACTGGACTGCAAAATTTCCCACTGCTTACTTTGATTGATGTGTGTCAGCTGCAAAAACTCTGAACAGATCTTTTTCAATCTGACATTCTCCTCGAGAGTGCTCGTAGTAAAAAAGCATTTTTGCCACATGCTGTGATGGTGGTAAGTGTGTGCAGTTTCAGATCTCAGAAATATAACATTCTTTCTTCTTCTTATGAATCATATCTCTATATTCATTTAGAAATTCCTCTTAGTTGTACCCTGTATACTGTATGATTTCTGCATTCACATAACCTGTGATCTATGCTTCATAATTACCTGCTGCTTCACACTTTCTTTTCCATTTCTTTTTAAATTGTTGATTAAGGTGCAAGAAGAACAATTTACATGTGAATTGATGAGTGTTATTTGCACAAAAGCTTCCCTTTTTTGTCATTAGTTTGTTTTTAATGTCTGCTTTTATGCTGAATTTGTCTCTGTGAAAGACTTATGTGATTTTACAGATTTTTTCACATCCTGATTAAGACCAAGAAAGAGAATTTCTCTCTCTTTGTCTCTCTCTCTTTGTCTCCGTCTCAAATGCACAGTATTAGCCTCACACTCATCACCTCCCTCGTCCTGCATCATAGTCTCCCAATTACTCTGAGTCAGTGTGGTTCAGTGTAGAACAAAGGCTAATTTGAAGCATGTCACTAGCTAATTTGTGACATGTGGCTAGGTTTTTGAAATGATATCACACATAGACTGTTGAAACAGCTCTCCACTTTGATCTCATTAGCAGCCTAGTTGCATGTTGGAGCTGGACTGACTGTTTATCAGCTCCATAAAAGAGGTCATTTATGAGGAAGGAATGCTAAGCAACTGATCACTCACAGATTTGCTATGCTAGTGATCTTAGTATCTTAATAATTCCCTCATGTGGTCATAACCATGATTTAGCTGAAAAGGGACTTTAAATGAGACATTTCTTTACTGATTGTCTATATTCAAATGTGCTTTATCACATGTTGTCACAGTAGGAACTATTAGCCAGTCTTTGGATGGTATGATAAACACCAGGCTAGAGCTGCAAGAAGCACTGTAGCACTCTAATTTTCTTAATGCGGTGCACAATCAATGTGTGAATTCAACATTACAGTAACAAAACAGCTCTAATAAAGTTGGTATCTCCCTCAGTTTAAACTCCACCCCGACCCAACCCCAAGATCATAACTAAGTGCAAACACACTTGATTAGACCGACATGAATTGATTTCTTGATTGACTCTCCAGCAAATGTGAAAAACATTGTGGGTGAAGTACTCTACTGAGTTGCACAGCTGAGCTTGCCGTGTAATTCTGGCCCACATTTTATCGTTGGTATTTTGTGCGTTGGTGGCTTATAAAAGTCTTCAGCCAGACGAGACAGGTTTTTTGTTCTTCTCGCTCATTCAACTCAATAGGCTTGGTAATTAGGTGGCGGAGTGTGTCTGGGCAGAGGAAGAGCACAGAGGCCTTGGTACCAGACGTGACTGTGAAAAGTATTTTCTCGTTGAGTTCTAAACACTAACTGATGTCTTTTCCCCACGTGGGCCAGGTGAGCCACCATGTCCTGATCTGAGGGGCCTTGCCCTCATTGACTCATGATGAGGCTTTGATTTTTCATAATTTCCCAAAGCATTCCATATCTGAAGGAGATCTAAGGGGGTCTTGCGACCCCAACAGGTATGAAAGATTACTTGAACCAGCAGTGTAATGTTCCAGTTTAGTTTTATGTGCTTGCTGTGCGGTGTGTTGCAGTCTGAGAAAGAAAAGCTGTATGAGGCACCGTCACTTGAAAACAAAGTTAAAAAAAAAAAGGGTTTGCCGTAGTGCAGATTGTTGCCATGAGTCTTTCAACCTGTTCCACCAATCTTACATTTTTAGGGACAATGGATCTGCTCATTTCATGAATTACATATATGTCTATTGCATCTGGTAAATCGAAACATTTTTTCCTGCTTCCTCCATTGCCGCAAATCACAATTTTTGTATAAAAAGAAAAATTTCTGTGTAAAGTGTATTTCTTTGAATAACTACTGTCAGTCTTTTGTAAATCTCCTGAATAAATAGTTTAAACAGTTGTTTAAATTTAAGAAATTAATACGCTCTTTATACAAAACTGCATGACTGACATTGAGGAATTATGTACTTTCATTGCCTCATACAATTGTTGATTCTGTGTTCATACCAGATACACAAGACCAAATATTTGTGATCTCCCAGCAGCAAAAACATAAACTGAAGTGAACTTTGTCCAGGTCTTGTTTTCTCTTTCTAGTACTGGATGGTGATCTTATTTTTTTTATTTGTTGGAAGTACACAGACTGTCTTCCAAGTTCTTCAGTTAATAATCAGTAGGGATGAAATGAACTCGCCCAATGTGCTTTTATTGCCCATGCCGAATCATGAAATCATTATGTCCTTCAGTTTTAAAAATAATACATACAGTAAGTGTTAATCTCACTTTATTATTAATGAAAGGTCATACATTGTTTACACTATGTACACAAACATTACAAATGTATTAAAATCGTTTTAATCAGAAGGCTCAATAATAACACACATTTAGTTGTTTGTGTGTGAGTGTGTTTTCAGTCAGTCTGAGTGAAAGGATTTAGGATTTGGACATTTGGATTACAGTCTCTTAACATAGGGATTTAACACAGCCTGAAAGCAGCAAAATCATTATGAGGTGTCTGAATGAAAGGTCACTTATACAGTAGATAATCCTCCAGAAGGAGGATCCTCTGTCTGTCTCCTCCGCTGTCTTCTTTCCTCCACCTGCTCTTTTTACCTTTTCAAAATAAGATGTCGGGTTGGATACAAAACGTGTTCGGTCCTTCAGCCCTACACAGCCACCTTCTGTGGTCTTTGGGTTAGTGTTTATTGTGTTGTGGTAACTATAGTAACAAATAATGTCATTTCATAAAATAAAAGAAGCTCACTCTTCCTTCCTGAGAATTGCTATTTATTGTAAATATTACCAATTAGTGGAAAGTCTATGTCTGTCCTATTTTAAGATGCTGATTATTTCCGACTAAGACCACCACATTTCTATTTACCTAGTGAACTAATATTTTTCACACTGGATTACTACTTTATAGACAAGAGAATAATATATACTGTATATGAATATAATAATTGATATTAGAAGAAGCTGTCTGTCACATCCAGTATTGAACTAACAGTAATGTCTTGCTTCGTGACTTACACACACACACACACACTGTACACACAGCAGCCCTGACATCACAAAATGGGTGTCTTTTCTTACTTTAGATACCCCAGCTATAACCCCTTGACCTCTAGTCTACACTATCTAGTGTGTTGCGCAGAGCCTCACTGTTGTGAGGGAGTCACTGCAGGTGTCCCAGTCACTGTAAATAATGCATCCTCCCACTAGTGGTGAAATATTGAACAGACGAGGCACAGAGATGCTTGTCTTGCTGGATGCTGGGGGGCGGGG
>OOFC01051737.1:49937-67358 GCA_900323345.1 Pseudochromis fuscus
TGCTGGGGGGCGGGGTATGGGGGCAGAGGGGTTGTGGATGCAGAAAGTGGAGAGGGAAAAAGCACCAATGGTGAGCATGAGACAGAGTGAGGATATGGGTGAAAGCACATTACCACAGAGAAGTCGGATGGAAGAAATGGTTCTAAAAGACAAGAATGATGGGAAGTAAATGGAAACTGATAATGGACTGTAGGCAAGGCTGCTCCATCTTCCTGTTTCTTTTTCCCTTTTTGTCTCTCAAACTCAACAATTTGTACATAAACTGTGCACGAATCAGAGGTGAAAGGAGGTCACGGTGGCTTTTCAGCTAGAGATGCGTATTGGTCTCCTCTTTGTTCCTTCATTAGGCTCCTGCTGAGTCACCCACCAGAAGATGCACATAGCCTCACACTGTCTCAAACCCCTTGTCACATCAACACCACCACCATCCCTGAGAGGCTGTAAAAGAGAACAACACAACTCTCTTTCTGCGTCTCTTTGTCTTGACAATGTAAAATAGTTCTTGGACATTTTGTTTTGAAGCAGAAGGTAAATGAAAATGAAAAGCTACAGTTAATTTTAAAGTAAAGATTGTGCTTTTTTTCACCACAAACTACGATTTCCCATGCCTGTGCATCTAGTACAAGTTGTGCACAATACATCCAATCAGTCCAGAAAATGTTGGTTGGAGCATTTTCCATAATTGTTTGCTCTGAATGCTTTCATTTACATGTGCTTCCAAGCATACAGTTTAACTCATGACAAATAGTTTATTCTCAAGGTGTTTTGTGCTTGACTGTGAGACCCCCTGCTGTGCTCTTTCACTGCTATTTAAAACTAAAAAAAATAAAATAAAACTCAGCAAAACTCCTCAAAAACAATGCAGCCTAGTTCTGCAGGCACACTAAGTGCAGCAGGTTTGAAATGAAAACATACCTGCAAAAGACATTTTATACTTAAAGGAAAAGACATAAAATAGTAATGTGGTGGGGCTCCCTGCTATGTATCAATATGTAATTTGCCAACCCCTTCCTGTGTACCATGGCAGCACCGCAGACACTAATTACTACTTTTCATCTCAGAATCTCAAAGGAAACCAGCACCTATAACAAACCTTAAATCAAATGCATCCATTATGTTTGATTGGCATTTATATTGCACAAATGGTTATGGTAAAACATTTCCTAATGCTGCGTTTAGCTATTTTTGAGTTGTCAGTCAGAAATTTGTGCAAACACAGTGGCTGGAAAAAAAAGAAAAAAAAAGAAAATGGCCTTTTAATGTGTGTGTGTGTGTGTATATTTCCTGTATGTTCACTCATATATTGTGATCAAAATGCACCAGAATAATCTGTACCTGCTGAGATGATTGGCAATCATACACTGAAGTACACTGGAAAAAAACTGACACCACAGTACAACCTGCCGACAGGCCTGTGTGTGTTCATGTGTTCAACGTGGATGCAAAGTACTTCACTTGACAACTGTTTCTTCATTGATGAAAGAAAAGAAGCAGACTAAAGCAAAAGGCTAAATACATAGATAATGCTTTTACTTTTTTAAGTTTATGTCCAATGTTAACTTGTACAAGAGCTAGTTTGGATATGATGTCTTTTACTGCAACTATACGTCATGCAACAGAATATCTTAGCATCAGCAAATGTTTGGCTTTCTTGCTTAGTCAGTAAATCCTTCACAGATGATCACCTGATCCTTTCACATTCCCCAAGACCAGCAGTTTACATCAGAACATGAAATTAAAATAAAAGATGTAGGAACAGTAAGTGTGGTGGGAATTACCAACCAAAGTCAAAGCCAAATAATCACAGATCATTAAAATAAATAAATAAATCTTTCTTGATGGCTGTTTTTTTTTGCAGGTTTAACCTACACCACCCACATACCCCACACACTGACCCCTCTGTACCCCCCTGCTAGATCTCAAATTTGCTTAAAATATTTTGTGGAAAGATGCAGGAAGTACCTAAATGTGAAGTCCTATAATACACATATCTGCTACACCTTAGTTTTGTGTATTCCATGAATGACTTTGAAAGTCTTCACTCTTGCAAATCATATTTCCCTGCTTCGCTATTAGATCTTTTAAGACTGTAATCACATAAACTCTTAATGTGATTAGATAGCTGCCGTATAGCAGCTACTAATGTCAGCACTGGCTGTAATGGGAGGTAATGATGCTACATTTGATGCTGCCAGACAGAAGGACATGAATCAGAGGATTAATGGACTCATTCAAACCATTAACCATTAGGAGTAGTTAACTGAGGTGAATCGAGATACGGCCACAGGCAGAGGAAAGCAACGTCAAAATTTAAACTTATTTCATCATCTTTGAGATTTCAGACATTTCTTATGTTTGTCAGTTTTGAGTGCTGCACAACTGGGTTTTCCATACTAATTTTCTTTTCCAAAAACTGGAACATTTAACGCACCATTTGACTCACCACATTCTAAATGTAGAACAACAAATCTTCAATTAAATTGATTCTCTTCAGCTCAGCTTATTAGATACTGGCAGCATGCTTGCCTGAAAAGTCGCTGCAAGTATGAATGAAAAATCCAACCGGCAGACCATCTGTACACCACACTCAAGTCCAAGAGCGAGGAAGTGCTCATGAAATCTTTGCTGGTGTACTTTGTGCTTTCTGCTGATACAGCACTTGTGTAGATAATATACTGTAATGTACAACTCCTATCACCTTTGCAATTCAAATATTATTTAATATTACTGTCTGATTCCTCACCAACTGGAGAGAGACTGAAGTTGCTATTACTTTTGAGAATTACCTGTAATTACTTCATGAAAAATGTTTGTTGGTTATCGTTGTGCATTATTGAGATATACATAGACAACATATTTTAATCAACATATAAAATATATTGTGTTCATCTTCAGGCTTTTACAACAACATCTTTAACCTATAATTAGTTGTTGTCAACACATTACCTTCTCTATGTTGCCTCTTGTTTATTTGCTGTTTTGTCTGATTGTTTGTATAAATCTGCACACCGTATATAATTTGCTGCCTATGTCTGGGTTTCTCTATGTGTATGCTATGTGTATATTTGTGGATACTTGTGTGTTTGTGCATGTTCTAAAGCAGACACCTTTAAATAAAATGGCTAATTTAAACATAATTTTCTTGAGCAGAAGCATCTGGACATGATGACTTTCATTTGTTTTTATTTCCTCAGCTGTCACTGTGTCTGCGTTGCACTTTTTAAAAACTCACGCCTACAAATTATTTTTGTTGAGGCAGAGAGATGCCTGAAGAATACCAACAAATAATCAGCCAAATTCTAAATTATTGGCCAGTGTATTGTTTAGCACTGGTGTGAAAAGAGGCAGTTGCATCCCAATTCACAAATTTCCCAAAAATAAAAATCAAAACAGGTACGATTAAGACAGTAATAAACATAATCATCATTTGGATCTCTGTTGTATTCATTTTCACAGCTAACAGTGGATGAATAACTTCTGAACCTGTATGTATAATCCAGGGGTGGGCAATCCTGGTCCTCGAGAGCCCCTACCCTGCATGGTTTGATGTGTCCCTCTTCCAACACACCTGATTCAAATGATCAGCTCATCATCAAGCTCTGCAGAAGCCTGATAATGATCCTGATCATTTGAATCAGGTGTGTTGGAAGAGGGACACATCTAAAACATGCAGGATAGCAGCCCTGGAGGACCAGGATTGCCCACCCCTGGTATAATACTTTAGTGTTGGGTGACCACGTCTTTTAAAGTGGATGATTTTGCTGCTTTGAAGTGATTATGAGGGAAAATAAAAAGCAGATATAATTATGTAAAGACTTTTTCTGTCTTGTTGATCACTGATGTCAGTAGCGGTGAACATAAGCAGAAAAGCCGTTAGTGGCAGTATATTTATTTTATTTCCAACACTTTTATTTTCTCACCTGTTCAACAGGGAAACTTCAGCACTAGTGTTTGCCTGCAGAATGTGCAGCATGTTTATTGCCGCTGATCGGTTTTACCTCTGGCGTCGGCAAAATTACTTGCAGAAAATCAAAACAACACACCAACAAACAAAACAGAAAAATTGCATTGTCTACAATGCACGCACAGATGCTCACACAAACACAAACACACACACACAGTAAAGCATCTGGTGGCTATATTGTATTTGCCTTTTAAGTGACTAACAGCTGTCCTCTGGTTGATTTCTAATTAGGAAGCTATTGATTACACTCAACACCAAACTTCCACTTTAGGCCTGATGAGCAAACACAACAGATGTTTCATAACATCAATATGGGAATCATTATTTAATGAATACCATATTTTCACTTCGGTTTAGTACCCTATCTCAAAATTTAAGTACCAACGCATTTCTAAATTAATGAGCTGCAGGCGCTGTCGCGATTTCAAAACAGCATTTCTTAGTCTAAATATAAACAATTAAAATCCAGTCAGACTGTTTTTAATGACAGTGGTTGCATTTTTGCACAAAATCTGCTTCATGGACATTATGCATTTCACCAACACACGCTCCAACCTTTATTATTTTGTCTGTCCTACAACACAAGTGAGGTTGTTCTGCATTGTTTAGGTTGATTTTTGTGTTACCATGGTTACTGTTGCAAGCTTGGTGTTTGTGCTCTTTGGTGATACAGTGCAGCCCAGTTTGAAAATGCTACTACCTTTGGCTCTGGAAAATTGCAATTGGCATTTTTAAATGTTTTTTTTAATAAATCAGCATTTAGTCATTACACTTCACATGCTCAACAGTCTCATTTCTGAAAAATAACTTGCCAGTTGTTCACCACGAATGGATGTGTGAGTCCATGTGTGTTATATTTGTCTGGGTATTACTCAGAGACCGTGGTGTGGGGGTCAGAAAAGATGCAAGAGCTGTGTTTGATGTTGAATGTTGATTTACAAGTTTTGACAGCTATTAAACATGCCTCAGGTTCAAAGTCATGTTTCAGCAACTGGGCTTGAGTCACGTCCCTGCCCCTGCGGTTCACCCTGAAGAGGGCCTCTAATGAGAACTGTTTTATTTTTTATTTTTTTCTTCCAACCTCTGTGGGCAGTGTGTCTTTGTGTCAGCTCCTCCACACCAATGATGAAGAGACAGAGACAGACGTATGGCAGTAGAAGTACCACCGCCAGGAAAGGTTCCAATCAAAAGTTTTGTGTCCAGTGGTCCTGCCAGCTTTTGATGTTGTAGAAGTAAAGTCCAGCTCCATTTCATTAGTCCAGCCTTGTCGATAGCCAATTGGTCCTCTTTCCTGTCAGCTGACCGTGACAACTGGCATATTGACTGACTGTACCTGCCATGTGCATATGCTGCACTCAAACAGGCTCTCACACACCACCTGACTGAACTGGTGTTGGTTAATGTTTGTTTAAATGCCACACACTGCAATCCCATCTTAGAACTGGCTGTGACTCCTTTCAACAGTCCTGTGAGACACAAGGAAATTGCATTATCCCTTAAATAGGACTATTTCTCTCCAGAGGAAATAGAGTTGAGTTCCTTCATGATGGTTGTTGATGGCAGTCTTTTAGGCAATCAGCACAATTTGTACAGAACTACATGACAGTAGGACTTCTTGTGGTTAAAATGTGCACATAAAGATTTGTTTGCTGATGGATTTCATCGGTGCAGATTTTTATTTCTATTTTTAGAATTATTTTATTTTTTGTTTCATTCATTCTTAAAATTATATTATTCATAATTGTTCATAATTACTCTTTTTCTTCAATGAATGTGTGTACATGTGTGTGTTTACGCATGGCTCTGCGTGCGTATGTGACATCACACTCAGCAGCCCCTCACTAAACCCTCTTATCCTTCCTCTGGGGGCACAGCTTAGTGTAAACAAAGGGAGAGAGAGCGAAGAAAGGGAGAGGCGGAGTGGATTATCATCCCTCTCCTCTTGAATCCGGGGGAGATCAGCGAGTCATTTACACAACATAATTCATTTAAGATGTATTATTCCCCAAAAACTAATGGACTTAAGCACAACAGCTGTTGCCAGCCAGCGTATGACACACTCCAGTCAGTTAAAGCAACCAATCAGAGCTGGGGTGTCACTGCAGTTTGGTGCCCTAAGATTTAAGCGATCCCCCCCTTGGTGCCCTGAGAAGTGTGAAGTGTGTTTTTCATCTCACAGACCTCCACTTCTGAGCTTCACTTATTGTCGCTCACATGAGAGTCACGATTTCTAGACTGTGCACCCGACTGTCTTCTGCACAACCACACCAGGGTTGTTTGTACGTACCCAGGTACATTTGTTGTTACCTTGGTAATTAATCTGTTGCACAGCCAAGAAACTCACAGGCACACAAGCAGACTCCTTGCCTGACGCTGCCACGTGGCAGCAGGGATGCTGCAGCCTTGTTCACTTTAACAATACTATCAGCAAAATGAAGTAATCAATTTATTCATTGTTTTCCAGTTTCAACTGTTTTGTAATTTTGCAACTTTTGCAATTTCATTATGGTTGATATTTTTTCTAAACAATCATCCTCAATTCTTCTCTTTTTCTCATTTTGTCTTTCATTTCCTCTCCCTGCTGGCCTGACCTGACTGCGCTTGTTTCATCAACAGGTAAGCACACAATTTCCTGTACTCTGACACAAGTCTGTTATCTGACATGGCTCCACTCTCCTTGTACCAATCCATTTGTCCCCCACTTGATCAAAGCATTTTTGGCCTGACAGGCACCTAGACATTAGGGATGCTACTTATATTACATTTGGTCCTCAGGAGTGAAAGTAGAGGCCAAAATTATATTTTCTTGCTGCATGTAATATGTAGGAATTGGATT
The DNA here is from genome assembly GCA_900323345.1 of Pseudochromis fuscus. Taxonomy (NCBI): domain Eukaryota; kingdom Metazoa; phylum Chordata; class Actinopteri; family Pseudochromidae; genus Pseudochromis; species Pseudochromis fuscus. The sequence continues at coordinate 56,738 of OOFC01051737.1, forward strand.
TGTGATGGAGAAGTTCTATTTCACTCTAAATTCAAAGTTTTTGGCAACCACATGGGCATTTATATGTAGATACCAGCCCCATCGCTCCCTGTTTCAGTCTCATCTGTTACCAAATGTCGTTTCTGATATGAATTTTATTGGACCGATATAAATTATAGGGTCAATCAATCTACTTTTTATTTTTTTATTCAACTACATTTCCCATGGCAACAATCACCAACAGAATTTAAAGGAGATGCCACCGGTCCGCTCTCTTAACAGCCATTTAGCAGCTATTTCTACCAGTTCAATCCTAAAGCTACATCTCTATTGTCATTAATGCCTTAGTTCCCCTCTGCTTGAGTCGTGATGTCATGAAATGATTCTCCAGACCCCAGAAGCACATTACTTAAATTTGCAATACTGACATTCAGCATATACAAAAAAATGTATTTTAGGAGCAGAATAATGAGGTACCAAACTTTGGCATTGCCTGTTGACCTTGTTGTGGAGTGTTGGCACAGTATAGCAGAACTTACTTGACTTTTCACCAGGGCATTGCGTATGTTGAGAATTTTGTCAGTTGAGTTACTCTTTCCTGACCTTTACTGTCTCTCTTGTCCCCACTTCTGTAATGGTTTAAAAAAAAATGAACAAAAATGTGTCACTGATGAAGTTTTGAAAACAAAATCAAGAAGGGTAAATGTGGTAAATATGAGCCTGTGATGGGAAATATTTTGTGATTCAGATGCATTATCTATCGAGGTCTTTCAATTCCATTTAACCCAATAGTTATGAATACAAAATAAACATAAATATGTTAGCTCATTATATCTTGCCTCTGTGAGCTATTTATGTTGTGTGCCAATAGCTCGGGCCCACAGGCATTAAAATGAGCAAGGAAACATATCACTGTTGAATGTTGCTGGTAGTGCTGAGCACTAAGCCTGTGAGTATGCTCAGAGTGCCAAGAACAAGCAATTAAAACTACAGACCTTTAAGCAAAAAGTGTCATTCATTCTAATGCTGTACGTCTCCAAGGAAAAGCAGCAAGCCGAGCATCTGTTTAACAGTGGTATCTTAAAAACGAGGCGCTCAGTGAAGACAAGGCCTTAGTTAGTTAGGAGTTAGAGGTTAGTGGTGAAGCTTTCAGGGGTCAAGCCATTGATGGTGGCTGTAGTAAATATCTGTAATGGCCAATAATAAACAGAGAACATATAAGGTCCCTGCTATTGTCAGCAGAAAAGCTTGGTACTATATCATTCTAATGGCATCCCAAATGGACAATGTCTGCCACTGTCTCTAAGCACCCAAGGCAAGAACAGCCACCACCCCTTTATCTCTTTAACTACCAAAGGTGTGGAGAAATACACCTTGTGGTACCTCATAAGATCTTACCATCCACCTCTATAAAATTCTGTCCAATGAAAAGATCTAATATTAGTCCTGTGCTGCCAGTTTAACTGGCTTGCTTTAGTGTTGGATGGGACCAGAGTGTGAAGAGCTGAGCAGTAAATCTTCCTTCTGCTCTGAAACCGTTATCCACCTGCACTCATCCCACCAATGTAGGCACGGATTCAATTCATGATATGTACTCGGGGACCTCGATAACTTTTCTGCTGTGCAATATTTAAATCATGTCACACTTACACAGATCTATCAAAAAAACATTTGGCGTACAAATGGAATAAGCTCAGCAGAAACCATCATACAAAGACATTTTACATTTTCTAGTGTAGATTTATGTAATCATCATAAAGTTACCTAGATCAACATAACAGATAGAAGAGGAGGCATTGTGCAGAATTGTGTTAATTTGACTGGAGTTCATGCATGCACACATGTTCACTCAGTATTCACTGTCACGTAAAAGCATGTTCACAAGTCATGGAGGATCATTTGTCATAGAGCAGAGGTCCTGCAGCCAATAATGTTAATGTCCATTGTCTTTTTTTTTTTATGTATGGTTTGTATTGCTCTCATGTAGACTCAAAAACCTGGTGCACAGTCTGCCAAGTGGTAATGTACTTTGTACTTGTGTGTATCCTGTGGAGGATAATGAACATCTACAGCAGAAGTCAGCTAAAAGAGGCTGCCCTTAGCTGAGGGAGATGTCTCTGCTGCCCCTGCAAAAACCTGTCCCAACACTGTAAATGTCCATATAAAAAAAGGTTCGACAAATGTAACAAAATAGCAGTTTGAGTAAAAAAAATCCAGCACTGTCTTTGTAGTGAAATGTTTTTAATCAAATTAATTAATTGCCTGTATTTTGGAAATTAGGAGCATGAGAAATAAAATTGTTGATTTGACAATGAGTGTATAGATAAATGTATTAAATATTTTTGATAGAGCTTGGCGATGATGGAACAGATGGTGAAACAGAGTCATGTTAGATTTGTCATCATCTTCACTGCGGCACTGCTGCAACTGTTTGTGTTTTTTCTCAGTCATTTGCTCAACTATAAATATATAAATATAGAGTTTATTGTATCAGTGTGATTTTGAAAATGAAAGGATCGGCATAACAGTAGCAAAATATACTGCAATGAAACAAACTTACGAAAGCGTTTTGATTACCTAATTACATAATACTGATTCTGATTAACTGTTCACAACATTTGTTTCATATTGTAAGTCTCACAATATTGACACTGTCACCCTGAGAATAGCATATTGATGTATATACCATGGATAGCGCACAGTAGATGCTTTTTAATTCAGCATCTAACCATTGGCTGCCAGCACCGGGTCCCTCATTACCCATCAGCCCATTTGCCAGCTGCCTCATCATTACCCATCTCCCCTGGCGGCCCCTGTCACTCAAAATGCCTGGGAAGAAGCTGGAAAGTCAATTAATGTGTGTTGTATGCAAGCATGCCTGTCTGCCTGTCTGCTTGCCTGGTGTGTGTGTGTGTCTGTGTGTGTGTGAGAGAGAGTGAGAAATACAGCAAAAAGGTGTTTGTGTGTAGGACAAATAGTGCCTGGGTGAATGGTATGTAGTCTGTAGATGAAGGATTTCTGTCCCTGGAGACATTTTTGATTGTAGTCTGTAATTGATGACTGGTATAAAGTTCTGGATAATGTGTGTTGCAGTGTACATGTGGCACACAGTGCTGTAAAGGTTGTCTGAAGCCGTATACAACTGTTATGGTTTCAGCCACTCATATTATTTAGACGTTACCTGTCAAACAGCTCAGCCAGAATGTGATTAAGCTGTTAATGGCCACATAAACTGACAGTTCTCCAAAATGTTCTCCAGGACTTTCCAAACAAAGTTGCAGAACTTTTTAAACACCTAACTCATCAGTATAAAGATTAACCAAAACAATCACATAATTGTCTTTCATTGCATCAAATTGCTGCTAAAATTAAAGCTCACTTGATCTGTTCAGTTGTTGTTGTTGCATTAGTTCATGTAACTGTGTTGAATATGTGTCCAGTGAGTTCCTATGGTTGTGAAATGACAGAATAATTTGAAGAATTGAAATTAATTAAGCACAAATTTATTTTGTAGCTGCTTGATTTTGATTATGCATGATCTCACCTATTGAACTTGGATTGGATTTTTATGTTAATCTCAGCATTAATTTGGAATATCTAGAAACATCTGCCTCTGAATTTGCAAAAGAAACATTTTGTTACCCTGTTCTCACCCATACAACCAAAGTGACTATTTCTGTTTCATGGGTAAATTTGCTTGCAAAAAGCTGTGCAGTTGGTCCTATTTTTTCTTTAATATTTTCTGAAATATTCAGTAAAGAGGCACGAAAAGTCAATTCCCAACAACACTACAGTACATTTAAGCAACAGATATTTCGTAACCAGATGTTTTTGCCAATTGGCTCCATTTGTAAGTAGCCGGTGTACCAATTTCAAATTCAGTGGGAGGTGTAGCTTGAATTTCTCAGGTCTAATGTGTTGGGTTAGGATGAAGTGCGTGTGGGTAGTGGAGTGTTTACATCATCTGAAAATGTCAAAACGAATGATACTGAAGTAGAAGCAAACGAGCAGATGATAAGGAATGTAGGGGCTGAGAAAGGAAGGAGGAAAAAGAGAAAGAAAGTTTTCTCAATGCCAGATGGAAGAGCAGTTGGCACCTCTCTCATTACTGTGGGGATGGATTTTCCTCTATAGCACCAACACACACACACACACACACACACACACACACACACACACACACACACACATCCATGCACATGCAGAGCTACCTCCTGTCACTCCACACCACCTGCCCAGCACCTGGTCATCAAAGCAGGACCAAGGAGGGCTCTCATCTTTAGTGGAGGGAGAAAGAATTCATGCAGTGGAGTAGGAGTGGAAGGGCATTGATGCCATATGCTTTCACCTTTGGTTGCTGCTGCTCTGTATTGATGTCTGATTTGTCTCTTTGTAATCCATCAATTTACCTGAATCAGCTTTCTATCATTTCCTGCCATGTCATATCTCCTTCTCTATCCCTGCCGGGTGTGGGCAGACGTGTGTATCTGTGTCACGCCCTTACAATCAAGGCAAGCAAGGCCTGTCGTGCCTGTGATAAATTAAATGTGACACAGATGGGTGGAGTAGCTTCCCTCTTTGATCCAAGCGGCGCAACAGAAGGACAGACCCTGACCAACACATGTCAGACAAAACTGTTGGGCACAACCAAAGATAGCTTTATGGTCCCATTGGATGTGAGCCAGGGGGGTGAAAACCATAGAGAGCGCTGGACGCACACACATTCACAGAATAGGACCACGAACAGACATGCAGCCGCCATTATTGAATTTGCAAAGTTACAAATTTTATTGTGTGAACCAAAGTGTGTTATAAAATGTGTGAGAGTGATACCGTGCATCATTGTGTTGAAAGGTACTCTCTAAGTTTTGAATAAATAATATTTGCAAGTGTGAACTTCTGTCTTTTAGCCTGTCAAGCTGGATCTCCTCTCCAGCTGTAGCTGGAAGGTGACAGTCTGAGTCAGAGCTGAACAATGTGCTCCAATCAAAATGCACTTAGCCTCATTGTCTGGCAGATATGTCACTCAAACGAGGGCAGACAGCAGCATTAAGTTGCTAAGTATTCAGATTTAACTGATGTACAACACCACAGTGAACAGGATTATTGGTGCTTGGGCTGTGTGGCAGTTGCTTTGTCATCTTTCTTCACTTTTGAACAAGCATCGCATCTGTCACATTTTCTTACATTAATTACTGCCCCTTTTCAACATTAGCTGGGGTCACAAGCAAGTAGCAGTTAGATAATTACATTTACTCTATTACATGTACTGTATTTTCCGAACTATTGAGCGCACCTGTCTATAAGCCGTTATTGAATTTATTCAAACAGTTTCATGTGGTCCACTTTGACCGGGTCTGATGTGACGAGGCTAAATGTATCGGCGGCACGGAGCTTGCTAGCTTGTAAAAAGCTAACAAGCTTCGAGCCGCCGATACTGAGCCACACCGGTGTTTAAGCCGCAGGGTTCAAAGCGTCGGAAAAAAGTAGCGGCTTATAGTCCGGAAAATACAGTATTTATTTTCTGCTCTTTGCAAATAATAGATTTAAATCTTGAGAATTCAATGGAGCCAAACCGGGTGTGGCATTAAAGTCCAACACTGACAAAGACAGTTTCAGTTCTATTTAAATGCATTGTACTGAATGGCACAGGTGTTCATGATATTGTGTCCAGTCTCTGTATGCAGAGAAGCCACCAGTGGGAGGTTATGGGAGAAAAAAACTTCAGGGGGTCCCCAAAAGGTCTTTGGGAGGTGAGGTGATATTTCGCTTCACAGGACACATCAATGTAAAGGATCCCTTTCTGCCAGAGGACCCCCCCTCTGTGTTACACCTGGGGTTATGTTAATATTAGAAATGGATTGTCATTTAAACTCATACTGATAATTGCACCCATGTTGTGAATTAATTCACACATGAATTTATTAACATTGTGCTATTATGCAAACTTGATTTCCAGACAGACAGGAGACAGATTGCCACTGAACTAGGCAGGCCAAATCAGTCTCTTTATACCACAATGGATGTTTTGATTGTAATGTAATACATGCATCTAAAAATGCACGTGGCCTAATGGTGTGCTCAGGGCTATTTTTAATGCTATAGACTTGAAATATAATAGTTACCATGAGATATAATACCGCTGCTTCTTTCAAATTGGGTGGAGGGTGAAGGAAAATCATTTTGCTCCCACCCTAATGTCTTTGGATATAATAGCCTATTAGATTCCTGCTTTACAGCATGGGTACTGCAGTACTTACACCAAACTGTCTCCAACCAGACTCGGTTATTCAGGCTTGGAAATCTAATGAGAGCAATGACCTTGTGTTCCATTTGGATGGGTGAAGAGTCTGTCTATCTTTGTCCCCCACTCCTGCCTTTTTTGGACATCCATCTTCAAGATATTCCTCCTTTCCTCGTTCTGTTTCTTGTTTTTTTTTTTTAGTTCACTGCTATGTTTAGTCCTCCTTTCAACTCTGTTTCTATCTCTCTTTCCCTCTCCCCCTCTCCTCGTGGTGTACTCCACTGGGCTCTGCGCAGGCATCCTAAATACAATTACAGTCCACAGCTGAATGGAGCGGAGGGGTCCTTAGGGATCCTTAGAAACAGGAAATGGTCAGGAGGGTTGGACTGAGGAGGGAACGGCAAATCCCTAATTCAATTGGCTGAACCTTGGCAACAAGCCCCTGGCGACTCTTACTGTGGAATCAGTGGAATCAAACAATGCAGCTCAAACCGCAAGAGAGATTTTCATCCACACTTGCAAACACACACACACACACACACACACAAATGGATTCAAATGCATCTCATTTCATCTTTCCGTAGCATTAGGTTTCTCCCTCTTTTATGTTTACTCCAATATCCCTTTTGCACAATACTTGATATTAAGCGCCAACTGTTGATGCAATGCCTTTAAAAATTCAGTTTAAGATTTTCACCAGGGCTCCCTTACCCTGCTGGGTGTTCTCAACTCCGTCGTCGCCTTCCCAGTTATCTTAACTGGAAGATCAATAACTGCTCCATGTGTCAGCATTGTTGACATCAAGCCCAGGGTTTATGGGTTACACTTGCTGAGGAGCTGCTCACTCAACACACTCACATACACACAAACCTACAGACAGAACTGTGTGTAAAGGGAGAAAATCAATCTGTAACAACGCTAAATCTTTTAATTCACACTGTAGGTGTCCATTGGCAAGCGAGAGAAAAGGCCAGTCAGCAAGCGCACATGCACATGAGCATTAATAACCAATGTCTTGGGGCAAGAATATTGAAGTGATTTTAGGGAAATCTCAGTTGTGTTATAAAACATAAATAATTTCGAGCCTGCTGGGTGAACTCAAGCCTTTTGTGAGCGCTGTAACCTCAAAACGCTGCATTTTTAAAATTAGAACTAAAAAGCAAAAACTAACACTTGCTGAAAAAGTCCGTTATGCAATCAGAACCTTAACCCTTTGTTAATGTCATGTCTTGTGGCTGTGGCCAGTGATCTGACGAGAATAAAATACAGTCATCAGTGAGCTCTTGAAGCACAGTGACTGGAAGCGCTCTGTCTTTTATTCACTAATTTGCAAAATGTGTTTATGTGATGGCTGAGAGAAAATATACTACATATGTGGTTAGAAAAAAACAAGGTCATCATCAGATGCTTTGCACACAAACACACACTGTGTTGTTGTGTCTTGACTGACTAATCCAAAAAGGTCTGGTGGGGAAATTCATAGTATAGAAGCTGCCTGGGGATCTGTCTTGCAAGCACTAAAAAGGTGCATAAAAATAACCTGAAATATTTATTTATTTATTGCATCATATCTCGTTTTTTTTTCCTCTTCCCTCTCCCTCAGCTCTGCATCGTCTTCCTCTTCCCTTCACTCTCTGCCTCCTACTCTCCTAAGCCTCCATTCTCTGATGCACTTGCCTCTGTTGCTCTAATGCTTGTGTGAATAGCAGTATTAGGCCCCATAACCTTACTGATAATTGGAACAAAGTGGGGGATCGATGCAGAGGGCACACACATACACAGCAATATAAACAATCACATCTCCACACACAAACACACTGCGGTGCGTTCGCATACACACAGCAGACTGGAGCCCAGAATCAATACAACTCAGAGGCAGGATTTTCCTCAGCATTTACAATGCATGCTCAAGACAATCTGGCATTGAACATTTTGTGCAACAGATATAAAAAAGACCGAACTGTTTGCACACTTATTCTTTTTACACTTTTTTTTTTTGGGTAACAGATTTGTACAGTCTCGTGTCCGCCACACTTCTCACAAGCATGGGGTCTTCTGCAGTATATCTCTGGGTGGTGACAAAATGTGATACTTCCGACAAATCCTGGTGATGCAGCTGGTAAAGCCTGCAGGCTTATCACATATTGTAACTTATATCTTCCTGGTGTCACAGCACAGTTTACACTTATACTTTTATACTACTTTACAAAAAAATTTGATTTTGCATGAATATTTAGATTCCAATGACACTGCTCTCGCTCAGACAGAAATGAATTCATGAGTCTGTCTTTTCATGTATAAATGTCTGTCTGCATTCATCTGCCTGTGTGAGCATTTGATATGCATGGGTGCACGTGCATGTGTGTATCCCCCCTAAATAAATGTCTTGTGTTTTATGGAGTTTCTCCTCGGGGAGGGAAGAGCAGCCAACTGAGACTAACAGGCAGGTCTAAGTGGAAGTGTGCTGATGGGTCTAAGTGAAAGCGTGCTGATGTAGGAGGTTACTACATCCCATTAAAACAGGAAAGATATTTGATCATGGCCTCCAGTTGTCCTTCTTTAAAGACAACAACAGTATAAATGTCAGACAGTCTCCACACAGGCGGCTTATTGTTTCTTCAGTGGTGGTGGTGTTATTTTGGGTAAATATATTTTTTTCTAAGGTATTCATCAGAAAGTGCTTCATAGCGTTTTATTTTCATGTACAGAATCCTTCTCTCTACATATTGACAAAATGATTGCTGTTAGTAAAGTTTAGTATTCACCTTTGTTGAGACTGCCAGATTGACTGATTTTGACAGTTGGGTTAAGGAAACAAAACAAAATTGAGCTAAGTGTACCAGCTTGTCTGGATATTTTAATTGGCTGTCAGTCTGTTACAATCGACCTATTCCTTCGAGTGTGGGCTAAGAGAACAAGGCAGGGAAAGAAAGGAAAAGAAACAACATTAACTGTGTGTAATAGATTTTTTGGACGTAGACATTTTTCAAGTTGATAACAGAGTTAAATCAAATTGTCAGCTGCTGGCGAAATGTAACTGAACCCAATAAGAGATTGTTTTCTGCGAGGAGGTACTTCTCATATTACTTACATTACATGCATTAACTTGGATTAAATTAAGTCTTGTTTTGACACCAAGTTTGAGTCAGTTTTTCATACTAAAGATGGAATTAATTCTATAAAATTCTTTACAGCAGTCAACTTCAGTCATTTAACCAAATCAGTTCAGTCGAATTGTTTAAATATTTACTGCAACAATTTTTTCCTGTGCAAATGTGTCTCCAGTCACAAAGTACTTGTCATGAAAATAGGACCTTTTTCTGCTAGATATCCTAATTTTGCTTTCCCTACTTTATGGTTTGCACAATGGAAATAAGCTGTCAGAAACTTTTCTCTGTTTTACAGCTCATTTAGTCAGAGGGTGACCACGTATGCCATTTGCTCTGCCCTTTGTTTCCGTGGTATTATAAAGTAATTTGGCCTATTTACTAGACGTTTTAGAGAAGTGCAGGAAAATGTCAACAAAAATCAGGCATTTAACTACATTAAGCACATGACTTCCTGGCTATTTTCATCTGTTTGCACTGACTTCACATCATCAGTTTAGGTTCACATGAGTTCACCTCCTTCAGGTCACACAGCTCAGCCGCAGCAAGCAGCAGGAAATATGGCGGATATTAAAGTGGCCTTAATCACCTCTCCAGCCCTTTATAAAATAATGGTGTTTTTTTACACTTGTGTAACTAGTGTTGAAAGGTTTTTTGAAAACTGTCCACAAAAAAGTTACCTTATTTTTTAACTGTGTATGAGATTCATTTTGAACTAAAATGAACTTCCATTATCTGCTTGTAATTATAAATAGCTTATATTTTTTACGATACCACAGGCTTCACATCTATCTTAATGTCCGTACAAGGTCTTGCTAATCTTATCACACACACATTGTGCATATTTGTAGATGTGTTCACACCTACACCACAGGCTCATGCAATATTGAACCTTGACTGACTTGTCTGCACTGAAGGGGCTGTGTGTTTCCAGAATTAAAAGATAATGTCAGTGTCAAGGAGTATTTTTAAGATGTAATGTATATATAAATAAATAATGATACACATATTGATTTTTCTTTCTTCTGTATCTCAATTGAGCAATCCACTGAGTGTTACACGGTTTTAGGAAAAAAACTGGAAAGACGAGCCTGATCTCTTGCCTTCAGCAGGAAGAGCTTTATTATCTGATGATGTTTCAATAGAGGAAACTAAAAGTTCCCCAAAGTTTCCAGAAAAGCCTGCAAGGAGCAATCATTGCTATTGACCTGAAACGATGGGAACTAAAAATAGTGAGCTAAAAAAAGAACAAAGTGGATGGGAAAATGAAAAACTGGAGTGAGGTTGTATT
>OOFC01051741.1:0-11085 GCA_900323345.1 Pseudochromis fuscus
AATCTCTTAATGTGTAGCGTTACATACGCTGCTGAGTTTATTTTTTTCTTGCTGATATATTTATAGGTTATTCTCAGGTCTGTCTTTTTGGATGTTTGATTTCAAAACAACTTATTTTCATACAATGACTGTATGACTGGGGGCGGCATGGTGGTGCAGTGGTTAGCACTTGTGCCTCACAGCAAGAAGGTTCTGGGTTCGAATCTCGGCTCGGGCCTTTCTGTGCGGAGTTTGCATGTTCTCCCTGTGCATGCGTGGGTTTTCTCCGGGTACTCCGGCTTCCTCCCACAGTCCAAAGACATGCTGGTTAGGTGAATTGATCAAACTAAAATTGACCGTAGGTGTGAGTGTGAGAGTGAATGGTTGTTTGTCTTTGTGTTAGCCCTGCGATAGGCTGGCAACCTGTCCAGGGTGTACCCCGCCTCCTGCCCTATGACAGCTGGGATAGGCTCCAGCAGACCCCTGCGACCCAAGTGTGGACTAAGCAGGTATAGACGATGAGATGAGATGAGACTGTATGACTGTGCAGCAACAACCAGCCAGAAATTAAAGGACCTAAACTATATCCACAGACTGTGTCTCTAACAGGAGCTCTGAAGTGGCCAATAAGTTTATGTCCAGGAGTACAAGAGTAAAAACTCAACACATCATCCAGCTTGTGACAAACCACCTCACAGACCTCACAAAGTCGACCTCAGACAAACTGAGTGACATAAATTCAAAATTTTTTGTTTTGTTGAGAGTTTAATAAATACGTGAAGTGCATATACAGGATGTCCACTTTAGGTTGTTTTAATTAGTTGTTTCCAAAGCTAGAGCTACCACTTCCCAAAAATGTAGCCAAAACTGGCTATACATGCATAAAAAAAGCAAAAAATGTTTGTAAGTTTACAGTGTTATTACAAACTGTTTACACAGTTCTTTACATTGCATTACCTAATTTTATGTTAATAAACTATGTTCTAAGTTCATCTAATGAATAATTTTGTTTCTTTAGGTGTCAGACTTTATCAGGATACTTTTCAAACTCACAGCATTATCGAATTATATATCGAGATAAATATCGATATCGATCAATATGGGAAAAATTATCGTGATGATATTTTTTTCCATATCGCCCAGCCCTACCTCATAGTGCAGAAAATACGGTAACTTTTGTTGTATCTTATGTGCAATGACAGTAAAGGTATTCGATTTTATTCTAACTCGCAGCCTTCTGTTCACTACTCATATTGTGGCACCCTCCAACCATCTCCCCATCGTCCTCCCAGCCTCCACTCCAACAGTGTTTTTCTTCAGTCCATTTTCATCCCTTAGTCCTACACCTTCACCATTAGATTATCTGTCTCAGTGGATGATTTCTTTTAATATCATCACTGCTGGGTAAAAAGCTCGAGGACATGCAGCTGGATGCTGCAGCATGAGTTAAAAACTACCTGGCAGATAAACACAGTGTGTCTGGCTCCTCCTCTGACACTGAAGTTATCAGCACCACCTTCATCTCACCTTCCATATGTCAACATCTGCACATGAACAGATCACAGTTGTGCATTTGGGACAGTAGCTATCTACAGCTGAACATGATAAAGACCAGGAGAGAACAGACTTCCCCATCTGCTTTCCCTCTCAGTGGGACTGATGAAGATAAGTATCTGGGAGTCAACACAGACCACAACATGGACTGCTCAAGGAAAACAGAGAGTTTCAGACATGTTTAATCACTCCTTGATGTTGAATATGATTTTATTCAGGCAGCTAAGGCCAACAGTCTTCCCAAACTGAGTAGGAAGACTGGTCCTGTTCTGGGAGTTGAACCAACTCTGCTTAATGTGTCTGAGAGGCTGAGTGTCAAGAAACTTTGTGGCATCATAAACAATTCCTCCCTCCCCATGCATACCACCGTGGTAGACATCAAAGTTTGTAACGTTTTATCTCGTCTCTTATCTTTGTCTTGAATATGTGAGACTGTGGCAGAAAAAGACACTTACCAGCAGAAATCTGCACATCTGTCACAAAGCGCTCCTTGCGGGGAAACTTGTGTGGTATGACAGCCAGGTCGGCCATGGCCTTCATGATGTCATTCCAGAGTGTTGTAACCTCATCGACATTCTCCAGGTGACGAATGTAACGTGATGGAACAGTAATGATGAGGTTATCAAACTCCAACTCGGCCCAGGGAGCAGGAGCTGTGCGCATCACGGACCAATCAGCTGCTGTCGTCACACCTGGAATGAACCCATGGTGTGAGTAAAAACAGAGCTACATGTACAATGAGATAATCTGAACATGCCTGCACAGACACTCAGCATGGTGGTTACATAAGGTGGGGAGTGGGGGATAATTGTATCTGTTGGTATTGTGTAACCGATTAATGGATTCTTATGTGTTGAAATACACTTCTAACACCAGTGTTCACCATGAATGCACTGAACTCATGTTCATTAAACTTAACTATTTGTTGGCAATGAAGGAACGTCAGCATCGTTCACACACGCAGCGTGAATGTGAATCAACTCGTTTTCTTTGCACTTGCATATTTTTCTTTTTAGCTCTCAGGAAGTGTGGACTTGCAAAACTCAACCTAGTGTCTAGTTTATTTGTTTTTTAATCACAGTGCCACACATTCATTTACACTTGTCCTCTAATTCCTGATGTCATGTTCAGTCTGCCTTGGAAAACTTAGATAAGGTTTAGAAGGTGAGTTGGTAGGTGGATGATGGATTAATCAACAGATTGATCCGGTTATGGATTCATTCATCTGTAAATCTATTCATAAAGTGCACTGAACCAGAAACACCACCAGCGTGAAGTGCAGCATCTGTATTTGATTCTCAACTCAGAAAACACAGGGACACTCACTCACCTGACTTGTAATAAGGAGCAGTCACAGCCTGCTGCACTACAATCTCTTCCTCGTCCACCTTCGTGTCGGGCGGGGCCACCAGGTAGATGAGTCCCCCCCATGGGTTCCACACATGTACCCTCTCTGATGTCACAGGGAATCGCTCGCAAACACACGGTGCTCTCCACAGCTCTTCATGAGTCAGTTTGTCGCTTTGACAGCTGATCTGGATCTGTGGACGACATGGAGCATGTGTCACTGCTTTGAAGTCTATTTTATGGCATTTTTTTAATAGTTGCATGTAAAGGCAGTGAGTAAAACACATACAGTGGATGTTTGAGGCAATATTAAAAAGCCATATTAACAGTTATGCCTGAAACATGAGCATATACACCTTTAAACCTGTAATGTTTTTTATTATCTGGACCCCAACATACAGCCAAATGTCCCCTTTGACAAACTTAAGATTTGCAGATAAAATGGACCTGTCTTGATGAGCTGAATTGTAATAGTATGTAATATTTGAATTTTATGTACTGTACCATCCATTTCTTGTTCACGATCTTTGCTGGTACATCAATGTTGGTCCTCAGGCCGGGAGGGAGGTACAGGCCTGTACTGATCCAGTCCTCGTATTCTGTTACACAAGCAGTAAGCAAGCAGGGATGTATACAAAGCAACATTAAACACACAGCATATGTCAGAGGCACAACGCTGAGGTCCGACCTTCTGTTTCAGCACTGATCTTGATCTTTTGGTCAGAGACAATGGGGAACTTGGGGATTTTCTTGAAGAGTAAGGGCAGGATGGCACCAGGATTTGGGGAAACCCTGTACAGATGTGGCCCCACAATGAGGCGGAAGAGGTCTCTGGGAGTCTTCACAGAGTTCTCATCATTCATCTTGAAACACAGTGAAATTGAAAAGTTACAAAACAGATCTCTGGAACACAGACTTGTTGGTTGTTTGACATCCAACAGTTTTCCACTGATTACAAACTGATGCTAACAACTGGCTTAATGACAAAATCAAAATGCTTAAACTTTCTTTGTTTAATGTAAATCACTTTGGGTGTTTCTCCATTGTGGCTTTTGACCACAAAAAACAATCTATTGCATTTTAAATGTAAGTTATATTTACAAATCATTGCAAATCAAAATACTGTGTTGATCCCTGAGGGGGAATTGGGTAACAGGATGTCAGTCTGAATCAGGAGAAGCTGGATGATTTGTGCTGCCAGTTCAAACTCATCAGCTCACTGTGCCCCTCCCCAACACTCCTACAGCTCACTTGGTCTCGACTGTTCAGTTTGCAAAACATTTTACCTGCTCACTACACCTCATTGGAGGCCTCCAGCTCTACCCCAGCCAATAACATTCCTGTTGCTGAGGACCAATCATTGCAACAGCTCCTTAGATGATATCATGTTCCTATAATTTTGTGCACAGCTAAAGGTTTGCAACAGCACTTCTTGTGTTTTATTATTTTTCAAAATTCTTCAGGTTATACATTTTTAAGTATGTTACTATTTTATAATTATTTGTATTATACACTAATTAATATATTTCTGAAGATGAATTAGTGTTGCTCACCTCTGGCACACCCAACTTCATCATGATGTTGGTGAGACAGGACAAAATAACTGTGTAGGTGAAGCTGTCATAACCCTTGATGTCCAGAAAGATGACACATGCATCTGCTAGTTTTCTAAGGTCTTTCTCTTCTTCATCTGTAAACTCTGCGCCTTCGTACACATGGCCAAAAAAGCGATGCAGGCGGTGAAGTAAGTGGAAGGCCCCGAGCTTGGTCTGGCTCAGTACAGGGGTTTTATAGAGGTCTCTTGTAATCGTATCCCTCAACAAGGTCAAGCCCATTTTGTTCAGGATCCTGTTTCCTGAAAGACAGAAAACACAAACACACATCTGAATAGAAATGGTGTTATGTATTGTAAGGGTACAACCAAGTGGACCAAAAACAGTCTGATATCAGCACCTAAAAAATGCTAAATAGACCAAAGAGTATCTATAAACAACTTTAATCATTAAAAAAAGTTACATTCACAGTATAAAGCAGTATCCTGTTAATAAAGAACTGCACCAGTCATTTAGAGCATGGGGAGGGTCAGACTCTACATAGATGTGGAAAACCAACCCAAACCTACTGACATACAGAAATTAAAAAAAGAGAGGAAAGGAGAGAAACCTGATATATGTCATCTACCGTATTTTCCAGACTATTGAGCGCTCCTGTCTATAAGCCGCTATTGAATTTATTCCATAGTTTCATGTGGTCCACTCTGACTGGGTCTGATGTGACGACGCTAAATGTATCGGCGGCACGGAGCTTGCTAGCTTGTAAAAAGCTAACGAGCTTCGTGCCGCCGATACATGAGAAACACCGGTGTTTAAGTTCAAAGTGTTGGAAAAAAGTAGCGGCTTATAGTCCGGAAAATACGGTATATAATTTGGCAAATAATTGACAGTAGACAATATCTTTTAAAATAATTTCATATCTGTGAACAAAATTCAAAAATGTTTCACTTGAAAAACACATTTTTATGTTTTCATCTGTATCTGTGTGTCTCTTGGCAGCATTACTGAAAAACTACCAAACAGATCTGTTTTTAGAGCAGTACCAAAGGAAGCAATTAGATTTGGGGGAAGATCAAAGGAGGGGATCCTGAAAAACAACAACCTGAAAATGCATGTTTCTTACAATAGGTGAATATTTTAACAAAGACAGAGGTGACAGAGGACCAGCAGGGGCAGCAAAACACCACCACTGTGTCTGCAGGTACCAAGTGAAAACAAGTGAAATGTTTTTCCTCTAAAGGTAAAATGTCTAACTTTGTTAAAGTTTAATTGGTTTTGGGATAATAATGTCCTCAGACATTTTAGTGGAGACACCTGGATTATGCACTGACAGAGGTTTGTGCTCTCTCAGCGCTATCCAGTTTATACATTTTGCTCCACAGTGATTATAAATCAAATCAAACTTTATTTATATAGAGGAGATAAAGGCATGCATCAGCATCTCTGTGTTGGCCAGAGCACCATGGTGCATATGTAACAGGGTTAAAATGCACTATATAATTATTATTTCCAATTCACGTTTGTTGATGTTATTTTAAGTGTTTGTAATTTTTATCTCGATGAGTTATTTTTTATCTGCAACTATTTTATTGATTTTGCCTGTGAAATTGCACCTCTGCCCTCTGCCTTGTTTGAGCCTTCTGGGCTTCCGTAGCTTCTCCCGTACTCCCCTCACAGTGCTGCTTTGCATTGCTGAGGGTAAGTTGTGTGAGACAATGCTGCCATGATATTGTGTTATATTCTTCATAAACGTAGCTATTTATGTCATAGCCTCTGGTGTAGGTTGTTTATCGTTGTACAATATTACGTTATCAGGCTGTTTTGTGTTGTTTTGTCCGTTATAATAAGTTTTATGGACGTTTTTGTTTCCGCTGTTTTGGCGCGATTTTGTCATGACATGTCGTTTGCAGCGCATCTTGTGTAAACGCGGTTCTTGTTTGCATGTTTAGGAGCAGAGTGCATACAAAAAGGACCAGAAGACGATTAATGTATTTATCAATCTCTTCTACTGTATGTGTTTTATTTTAAGTTGTAAATTTTATCTCTGTTTAGTTACTCCACCCCACTGCACTGTGTTAATGCGACCTCACCCAGCCCAGTCTGTAACTTAGTCCCAGTCTGACTCAGGTCACTGGTCGGAGCTTGCTATTTGTTATGTCTATCTTTGAGCTCATTTCTCTGATCTTCCTCCCGATTGTCTGTTGCTATTTCACAACCTCATGATGAAATGTCTCCTCCCCACCTATACCACCAGCCTGAGAAGTGTCCAGTATAAAGTCACACACAGACATACACTGCACGCATATGTCATCCTGTACTCTTATGCCACTGCACCTGCCAAAATGATGCCACTGCAATCTCTGCATGTGTAGTCATATCTGTGAGTGGCTTTAACCCACCTGCTGACTCGCTGAAGTACCAGGCATGTCCCCCCATCACCAGGCCTCCTCCCTCGGCCACAAACTGTAGGATTTCCTTTGCATATTCATCGCTGTATGCTTCGCACACAAAGACACTCAGGCCCTTCTTGAACTGTGTCCTCTCCAACTTTAACCCTGAGCCTTTGAAAATGGTGGCATCTGGCACATAACCAACGACCCCATTCCTGCCTTGGTCCAGCCAGTGATAGGCATTTTTCCAAAATGAATTCAATGACTGAAATAAAAGAAATGCGTTAAACCGATGTGGTAGTTAATTATCTAAATATGATTGTTCAACACTCTGCAAATAAGCAATTACAAGTTAGTTTAGGTTAATATGTAGAAAAATACAAGTGAAAAGTCCTTATATTTTACTCACAAAGAAGTTATCCGATGTTCCAACATTTGCATTTTATAGATGATAGAAATGTTATGAATATCCTAAACCTTAGAGGACAGATTTCTATCTAGGCCACTCATATATACTGTACCTCTTTATACAGAAGATACTCATGCGGCACAACAATAACCCGTCCCCGGCCATAGTGGGCGCCTGCCAGGTACACCTGTCCTTCATTGGTGATACCAATGGGGAAGGCGAGAGGTCCATGAACCATGATCTCAGAAGCGTAATAGTCTCCCCGCATGTCCAACTCTGAAATCCCATTGAGCAAGACCTCCAAGTCTTCCCCGAAATCCTTCCCAAGACTGAATCAGGGGAAAGAAGAAGCAGAGAGAAAGAGAGAGTGATGATGATGATGATGGGTGAAGCAGGAAAATAAATTCTGTAAATTAACTGACATTGATCTTGATGCTCAAAATAAATACGCCTACCGAAAACTTCGACTTGTTCTGGTTCTAAATAAAAGCCTCATCACAAAAACAAAGTTGTGTGACTGTATGTGCAGACATAGCACCAGGGCTACACTTGGTGGTAAAGCATTACCAGACTTGAACAGATGCATCCTCTCCATTTACTTTGAGCTGTATTAGCGACAGCCTGTTGGTCACAAACTTGCTCATACGCAGGATGTTCTCCTCCAGTTTAGTTTGGTGAAGACTTTTTCTAAACTGCTAATGTCTTCGCTGCTAACATTAGCTGTGGCTGGGTTACATTGATGTGGTAGCTGCTTCGGTGGTAAGCTAACTTCTTACAAAGAAACGATATCACTCGACCTTTATCAATGGTGCCGTCGGAGTGTTTTTGAAATATTCCCATTCATTGGACCAACAACTCTCACATGCTCCTCCATCTTCATGACTCCTCTCTGCTACTCACTGCTCCTCACCTTGCTCTCCAACTACTATGGCAGCCTATCAGCTTATGCTAAACACAATGACAGCCAATCAATGTCACTTCAGGGTGTGACTGTCCCTCCCACCTCCAACAACTCAAGTACAAACAGCCCAACACATAAAATGGATTTAAAAAAGGCAACTTGCATGTAGACAGTTAAATTATAGATTAAAAAAATATGCCTTAAATATGTGTGTAATTAATTAATCTCAATTAATGCACTAATTTGACACCCCTCATTACCACATGCTCATCAAACTGTACATGCTGACAAACCTGATGCATTAAGTGACAACCAACAGTAGGCGGGGCAAAGACATGGCACCTTTACAGATAAAAAGAAATTTGTAATGAAAAAGAAACATATACTTACTCTAAAGCTTTCCAGGAAGTTGGTATTTGTGGGGAGACGGGGATATTCTCTGCCGCCCCGTAATTAGAAGTAAAGTAGATCCCCGCCACAGCTGACACTTTATTTCCTGAAAAATGAGGGATTACCTTCTGGTTGTGGTGTTTTGTGGCCCAGTGCCATGCCTGCCCTCCAATCAGCACTCCTCCTCCTTCTTTCATGAAGGCCACCAGGTCCTTGGGGTCATCTCCAACACTGTATGCATCTGTCACGTACACACCAACCCCTGGGTTGTCACTGAAGGACCCCACAACTTCTGTTTTCAAGCTGGATTTTTTTAGGTTATCAGCAACCTCCTTCACGTTTCTGTGCACCGCTACAGAGAGGTTGTCTCCTCCCAGCCAGGTCAGGACTTTCTCCACCAAAGCAGGACAGGAAGTCAGGTAGGTCTCATGACCCAGGACCACAATCTTTCCATGGCCATAAAGAGAAGCAGCCATCAGGGCCTGGCCTTTGCTGTTTATTACTAAAGGAAAGGCATGGTCTCCATTCAGCACCAGTTCACAGGGAACACTGGTGCCCTGCAGGTCCACCTGTTTCAGGTCTTTCATCAGGGATGTGTAGTGCCCTTGAAGGCGTTTTGGGATGGGGTGGTTTGACATGGTATGAAACTATTGTGGAGGGTAGGATGGATGTATATTGCAAGACTCAGGCTTGTCCTGTGGAAATACAGAGACAGCTGATGATCAAAGCATTAAGTATTTTGTGACAATCAAATTATAACAAAATGTCAGTCTACAACTGCTTCAGAGATTTAAAAAATTATTAGAGTAAAAACAGTGGTTACTCAAAAGAAAGTGATTCATTTACCTGAAGTTTTTCCAAGCAGACAATGCACCAGCAGCACGGCCTTACAGATCAGTGGAAAGACTCCAGATGAGAGCAGATACAGTCACTGCTCAAGAGATTATATGAGGAAGGACCCCGGAGAGAACAACCCACTGACAAAGATCCAACCAGTACAAACAAGTACAGACAAAACCTGTCACCACCGCCAGCGTCTTATTATTTCTTGCCCATTTTAGATGCACCCTGATTAGATGTGACAGAACCTGCTTACCTTGCAGGCATTTGTTCGTTCTCGCAGTTTATGGTTTCAACTGTATTTTTACATCATGTTACTGAGAAAATCACCTGGTTTTACTCATTGGTTATTCAACATGTAACGTTACCATTTTTAAAATGTGCATAATTATACAAAACCAAAATGGAAAAAAGTGCAACACTGTGTAAAATGTTGATTAAAAACAATTAAATGATTTGCAAATCATTTAATTAATTGAACATTATGCAAAGACATCACATGCAATGACTGAGCATTTTATATGGTATTATGTTGTATATTGGGAAAAATATATTTTAGTGATCTCTCAGATTAAGTTGTTATTGCCAGGACTCATGGGAGTGTTACACGTTGTAGTTAACTGTTTTTTTAGTAACACTGTGTTCATGCTTCTGGGTTTGTGTGGGTTTTATAGTTCTATGGTCAAGACTGTGGTAAGTTTCATGTTGTCTGTATTTAATGTGTCACATAATGTACACTACCAGTCAAAATGGGTACATGCTATAAAAACACATTTGTCCAACTTTTATTGAACACAAGGTTTACAAAACGTATGCCAAATGTAACAAAACAACCAAAATATCAAAGCAGATATTCTGTGAACCAGTAAAATACCCCGACACATGTGGTGAACCAGTGGAAGTGACACACATCATTGTGTTTATAGCAGCGGTCCCCAACTTTTCTTGCACCACGGACCAATTTAATGTAGGCATTATTTTCATGGACCGGCCTTCAAGGTGTTTCAGATAAATACAGCGAAAATAATATAACACGACCGGCATAAAAAGTTGTTCTCTTACCCTTTGCAAAGAAGCTCTCCAACGACGTTTGTATTTTATTCATTGTCGCTTGTTTGCGGGCGTATTTTTTAGCTAACGTATCTGACGTTATAGTGACAGAGACAAGCGTATTGACGTGTCAAGCGTCAATGGCAAAAGTTAAGTTGAAGAGAATCCGGTCGTTCCTTTCAAAATAAAATGTCTTTCAGAGTCTAATAATCAATGAAACAGAAGTTATATTTTTATTTTATTTATTCTTTCTGTGCGGCCCGGTAACAACTGCCCGCAGACCTGTACCGGTCCCCGGCCCGGTGGTTGAGGACCACTGGTTCATAGGATGTAGCAAAACTGTTGACTGGTAATTTAGGTACCATGACTGATGTGGTCCGTGTGTAAAGGTTGGATAACTTTATTATCCAACCTTTGTGATAACTGATGATAACTCGTGATACCTTTATTCGTTGAGAATGGATTCTTTTTGTCTTTCTGATTAATGTATTCTTATGTATGGAAATATACTCCTAACAGTGCCAGTGTCAGGTGTGAATATAAATCCTCAGGTTTCTCACTAAAATGTAGGAACAAAAACACTCAGTTCAATGCAAAACTGCAAATTCAGGGCAATGTTGACAATTTGTAACTTTGACATGTTAGTCTTTTTATCCTTAAAAAGAATAGTTT
>OOFC01051742.1:0-54217 GCA_900323345.1 Pseudochromis fuscus
CTTTAAGGCAATCTTGTTTAAAATCCATTTTACTTTTCTCTAACCATTGATAATATTCCTGATTTATTCTACCTTTGTTGTTGGGTAAATCATCACTTTGTGTGGGTAGGGTGTCAGGGTCTGTGTCGTTTGTTTTTTTGAAGCCAAGTGCCCTAAGCTACAGTAGGAGCTGGAGACTAGACTAAACATTTATTTTTAATTTAGTCACATTTAGTATTTTGCAGAAGCCTGTTTCATTCAAAAATCACATGGCTCCAGTTGAAGGAGTTGTGGATAATGCATCAAAGCACCACAATCCCTGAAGTGTGAAAGATTCCTGTGGTGATGCTTTACCAGTGATATATGGAGCTATCATAAGATGTAATGAGGGCAAATATAAGTCCTTAGACTTTATATGTTTGAAACCTATGGTGTTTGTTCTGTATAAGTATGACTATGCATCACAACCAAATTCTTTGATTTGATTTTTAAGAAATTAAAATGTCAACAGGCAGATTTCATTACTCGGAGAGGAAGAGGATTTATCTTTCATTATGACTGGTCTTCCATCACCGTGTTTTATCAAGGTCTCTATGCTCTGGAGCTTTTTTACTAATAAACACTTGAGAACATGATAATGCCTGGAACTGCAAACGGATGAAAAGCAGGGAGAGAGGGATTGTGCTTAATCTCTACAGGAGCATGAAGGGAAGACAGACAGAGAAAGATGAAGAGTAAGACAAGGAGTGCAATGGCGAGACAATGCTCGGACCTTAAAGTTATGTAGTACCACGGCAACCCTCTCTAACACCAATTTCAACACCAATTTCAGACCATATCATCTTGTAAAAAACACAAACACTTCACAAGCTCTTAGTAGATGGTGGAAAAAAGTTTGAAAAATGTGCATCCATGTGTGTGTAAGTTTGACAGTTTATTTGCTGTATTAAGTACAACTGCGTCTCCTAGAGCTCATACATGTTAACGCTGACAATGTCAATCTGATGTTCCCAAGGACTTTAGAAGTAAAGACCAGTGCTGTGGGTCATTTATCACTCAGGCTGTTATCTTTTTTCATTTTTTATCAGTAGGATCTCTTTCTCTCGCTCTCTCTTTCAATCTTCACATGAGATGCTATCTTCAACCTCTTAATCAGGTTACCAGTCACAGCTGTTTATGCCCCTGGGAGGACGGAGTCTTGTTGACTGTCAGGACACATTGTTCCACCAGTGAAGAAGAGGAGATGAAAAGATTAGAGGTTGCATTCACAGCGGCACAGAGACCTCTGAATAGACAGATAAAGGAGGGAAAAAGCAAAGATGGAGAAAGACAGTGTGAATAAGAAAACATGTGTGAAAGCCCAGTGTCATTTGTTATGATCTTGGAGAGTCTGAAGTATCTCTGCAGCTTTGCATCTACTGCGTAAAGTGGACATTTAATTAGCTTTGCTTCGATTTTTTTTATTATCTTGATGATATGAGGCGTCCACACGCTAGATAGGAAAAATTCAGTTGTCCTTGACACTCATTTTTGAATGGTAAATGGAGTACATTTTTTATGTAGCGCTTTCATGACCTAAGCTAGGTCCCAAAGCGCTTTACAAGGCAACTCATTCACCCATTCACACACACTCACACACCAATGGCTACAGAGCTGCCATGCAAGGCGCTAGCCACCATTGGGAGCAACTTAGGGTTCAGTGTCTTGCCCAAGGACACTTCGACATGTGGACAGGAGGAGCCGGGGATCAAACCCACAACCTTACGATTCAAAGGCGACCCACTCTACCAGCTGAGCCACAGCCGCCCGTCCTTTTTGGTCTCATCGTTCTATGTTTTTCAGGTACAATCTTTTTCGAGCTCTGTAGCCCCTCATGTGGATCATTGTTTTTCTTCTTGGAAAAAAACAACATTCAAATATTGATATGCTAGTTAGACGGATCGACCGGCCATTGTGACGACTCGGTCATCCGGCGTCTTTTCTGAAATACCCTTCTGATTTTTTTGTATTGTTTGCTAAAAGACAGAAAATTGATCAGTGTTGTCCAGCAGACCCCAGCCTGTGTTTTCAGCTGTGTTACCTGGTGCTGCAGAGAAAACTTTTTTCTCATTCACAATGGAAACTACACCATAAATGTTTTATTTCATGCTCCACAAGTGCTGAATGGAATTTTAAAGAGACAACATTAGGTCACACCAAATAAAAAAAAAAGTCTTACAAAAGTACACTAGTGCTTAGCATAAAATTATACTTTATTAACTGTATTAATTCACCCATAAACCCTCCACATTATGATTGTATGCAGTGTAGCCACAGTCAACCACAGAGAGAGGCACTTCGCAATTGCTATTTCATTTTCAGCAGTCTGTCAGCCAGTTTGCTCTCTCTGACCTTTTTGTCTCGCTTGATTATAATCACATTTTAAAAACACATTTTACATGCTGGAAAATATATACTGCAGGAGAATGGGATTTTAATTCATGAATGCCGTTCAGAAACTGTCAGAAATGATCTATTGTGCTGCTCTGCCCTACAAAGCCGGAGAAGAGTAACTGTCAGCAGCAAAACAGAAGAAAAGAAATGAGCTTGTACTTGAATTTGTGACTCTCCTGATGAAAGTAATACAAATACAGAGGGTATAAAACACAGGCATCTTTTACAGCCTCGTACTTTAAAGACACCGTGTGAAAATTTCCAATTTCTTTGGCGCCCTCGACTGCAATGTCAAAACAGACGCCTATGGCAGTCAAAACCCGGTATAAATTTTAAATGCAGTACAGACAGCGAGTCAACAGAAGTAGGGAAGATGTGGGTGGGTGCTAATAGATGCAAATGAGTCACAGACTTATTGGAATTCAAAAAACCAAAACTTTATGACTGTCTTATGACACATGCATATGGTGATACAGCTGATGCTTTATTGTCAGGGAAAAAAAACAAGTGCATAGATCTGAAAACAGTGTTTACACAATAAAAGGTGTTTTTGTCTATAGACCTGCAGCAGACTTTCTGACACCTCAAAGCAAGAAAAAGCACAGGTGCATTGATAATGGCTGGGTTCAGTGTCACCAAACTGTGCCATCGTTTTTTCTTTTTATTGTGATGTGATGTTAGCTGACAGTTGTTACTTTTCAAGGATAATTGCACATGAAATCTGAAAGTATTGATGCACACAGATTGTGATTGGCTGTATAGCTTCATTGTAAACAATCACAGAGCATTGGATTCCTCATCACAGACTTCTGCATCTACGTCTGTCATGACTTCGAAGCCATTGTTGGAAAGGTTTACGTGTCAACACTTAAGTACTAGAGCCACTTTTAAAATTCTTGTGGGTATTTCAGAATCACCATTGATTGGTTATTCGATGGGGAAAAATTGATGGATTGCCAAAATGGTGAGAAGAAAATGTGAACATCTTGTAAGTGTCTCTCCTTGCTGCAAGAAAGCAAGAAAAATGGGGAAACTGTAAAAAGCAGCAGTGGATTTTTTATTTATTTTATTTTTTAGAAAGGAGACAAAGGCCTGTCATTTCAGACCACCAGGAGTAGAAACAGTGTCAAGTGCAAAAAGACACATCTTTAGCATCGTCATTACTACCCATACAGTTATTGGCCATTAAAACCGAGCTGCTCTCCTGTTGAAAGGTGCAAGGTAAATGCTCTTTCCTAATTTAATCGTATTCCCGCACAGCAGATTTCAATTTGTATTGAAAATGTACTTCAGCAAAGAGTATGGAGAGAATTTTAATAAACCCTGGACATGCACCTTCACTGATATGACTGCATAATGACAGGCTGGTGTGTATTTAATAACAGGCATCATGAGAATAAAGGCAGGGAGAGGAACGAAGGGAGGACCGGGAAGGAAATTAAATTCAGATGCAATGACTTCTGCTGAGTTGAATTTTATTCTGTAATTCAGATTTTCTATTTGCTTTGATAATGGGTTTTGTGATGTTCATTTAGGCAAGGCGACAGTGTTTTGCTGTAATGTTAATTTGAAACGGGTGATGACATTTTCTTTTCTGTTGATCTGCGATGCAATTCTGCTCTGGTATTGGAAATATTTGTTATTTGATCATGCAGCAACCAGTAAATCTTTAACGAGCTGAGGATGCGCGTTACCATAGTGGCCTAAAGGCTCTGCTGAATATATTTATAAGGGGTCCTGCTTGATTTGTTGAAATGTAAACAACATTTTAAATAGCTGCATTTGTTTGGTTTTCCCTTTAATCCCCAAAGAAAAGAGTCAGTAGATGTGTTATTTAAACCCGAGGAAGATGTCACCCATTATAAATATGTGAATTATTTATTAACAGTGAACCAAACTCAGTGCTGATGAGAGTTCAATTACATTTAGAGCGCATTGTAGGGGGGCGGAGGGTGGGCGGGGACACACAGTGAGAGAGGAAACAAAGAGGGAGACAGAGTGGGTGGGAAGACAGAGACAAAGAGCGTTCAGAGTTTAAAAAAAAAAAAAAAAAGCAGAGATAGGGTTTCAATAAAACAAATCCGTGCAAGCCTTGATTATATTGCTTTTTCCATTTGCATAGTGGAAAACAACTGAATAATTAATAATGCTCCAAATGTGAAGAGGCTTTCATTTGTATTCTCGTTGCTCAACTATTCTAGTCTAAACAGGAGCGTAAAAGGTGTGTGACATTATTACAGAGCTAATGAAACATCAGCAGATCAATAGTAATCATTTGATATGGCCCATTATAAAATGTGATTAAGTTAATGACTGTAACTCCCGTGCCATCAGACCTTTCTGAGGAACTCCAATGAGCTGTTTCACTTAGAAAGATGATTTCTTTGTGTTGTTGTGATGAGGCTGACGACACCAGAAGACAGGTGTGTGTGTGTCTGTGTCTGTGTGTGTGTGTGTGTGTACTTTGTGCTCACTCCGTGTCTCACTTTGGTCATTTTCTGTTGAATATGTGGATTCATTGGCAGAGTGACTGAGTGACAGGACTAGATGGAAACCTGTGACACCGTGTGAAAGAAATGACTTGTAATAGGCCATTACTGCACAAGTAGTCCTCCACTCCAGCAGGCTGCCTGTGGGATCCTCACTGACACTGTAAGAGAATACAAAATAGAGCCAGGAACAGACAGAAATACTGACTGATTGACTGGCACCAAAAGGTAAAGGTGCCACAGGGAAATCAAAGATGGAGAAAAAAGGCTCCAGGGAAATGAGATGATGAGAGTTAAAGGGGTCATTTCACCTGTGGAAAATAAGGGCTTCAAAAAGGGGAAAAAAGTCTTTGGTCAATAAAAAGTGTGTGTGATGTGTTTCATAGAATCACAATTTGTGATTTAATTGTAAACAAAGCTTCACCCATCTCTCTGAATAGCCTGGCACCGCTTGAAAGTGTTTGTGGTGAAATGTGGACAAAGATCTATATACACTTGAAGAAATGCCTCATGTGTCAGTGAGTAGGTTGATGTTTATTTTTTATAACAAAAAAAGATCAAAAACTAAACTTAATGTGTTTTACTTATTGAAACGTAAGCACAATAAGTTACAATAACTCAAGTAATCGATGTAACAGTTTACATTGACATTTTTGAGAAGACTGAAGTAAATAAAGATAAGAATAGTCTGACATGGGTAATTTGACCACTTGACCACTAAATCTTCAACTATACATTTAAAAATTAAATTGGTTCAACTTAATTAAACTCGTCGAGTTCAAAGCTTATCACTTAACTAATTGAGTTAGTCCAACTCTAAAAATCTCATTGGATTTACTCAATAAGTCCATGCAAATTATGACCTCTGTTTGTGTACTCATTTTTTCAGATTGAAATAAGCTTCTCGATGCTGGAGCACTGTGATCACTTGTATGGCCATGACTGGATCAATGGTCAGGATTTTGATGGTGTGGTACAACTTGACCAATACATCTTGGCAGCTGCTGTCATAAGGTATAAAATTTGATATAACCATCCATAGCCACCATTGACCTTTAACTGTTGTTTGTAGAAGATCATTGCAGACCTTCAACTTAAAGTCATATTTTCATATTACTTGCTGAGATTCTTAGTCATCCTCCACCAGGTAGAAAATATATATATTATTTTTCATACCCGTCTCTTTTTTTTTCCTACATAAAGTGTTATGCAACTTAAACATGCCGGTAAGGTCAGAATAAGATTGCCTGCATCAATGTGTGTGTGTGTGTGTGTGTGAATAGTTGTCAAATGTTTCTTGCAGCAGGAACTGAAAAGCCTCTTGATGTAAATCAGTTGAGGGAATGTTTTTTGTCTAATGTCCATTAAATACATTTACTTCTTGCTAAGTTGTGGCAAAAAGAAGAATAAAGGAAGAATAAAAAGCGAATAGGCTGCCTGCTGAAAACAGATATTTATTGGATATCTACCCTCTTCACTCTTTAGCCAGGATATAAACTTCATAGTGCTCGTAGATCTCTGATCACTGGCTGTGGAAAGCGGTGTGTTGGGCCAAACAGACTGCGTCTAGGGCTCTGTTTTTGATGATATGTTTTTACTAAATGAGGTCGTAACTTTTCTCGGGCAGTAAATGTCTCCGAGCAGACTGCTGCAGTGTTTATGTATCTTTCATTAATTCAATTTGCTGACGAAGCTCGATGAAGCAACAATACTTCCCTCAGCTCATTGTGATTGGTAGAAGCTTTAGAATAGGAGAAGAAGAAGAAGAAGAAGAAGAAGAAGAAGACGAAGAAGAAGTCTGTATTTGTCATTGTACATGCTGCATACAGTACACACACACACACACACACACACACACACACACACACACACGCATGTAGGGGCCCCGTAACATGCACGGCGAGGGCACTGCCATTTGTCTGGTGCACCCGGAGCAGTTGCTGGTGCACGGCTCCTTGCTGAAGGGCACCTTGGCAGTGCCCTGGAGGTAGACTAGCCCCTCTCCATCCACCAGTCCACACTGGGCTGGGACTTGAACCAGCGACCCTCTGGTTCCCAACCCACTGAGCCACTGCTGGCCCAGTGACCGACTGTGTGGTTATGCAAGCTTCTGAAGAGCTGAATCACAATTTTGATTTACCAGACCTGCTACTGTTGAGGTCCTGGTGGTCCAGTTAATGCCAATCCTGTTTGTGGAGTTGTGAAAACAGACTAACAAAAATTTTTACAGATTTTATTTTTTCTGTTCATATACATATTATTTCTTTATTTTAAATTCAGTAACAGAAATACACTTACTTACATACAATACAGTTTGTTGACAGATATATATTTTTCAACTAAAACACTGAATAAATGTTCTTGTAACAGTTTAATTTGAAAAAAAAAATCACATAAATAAGCAACTTTAAACATTGAAAAGACAAAAACTTTTACATTTCATTTAAATCAAAGCTTCATTATTTAATTTCTATCACTCTGATGTTTTTTTATCTTATTTTATTATTATTTAATTTTCCTTATTTAATCTAATTTATTTCATTTTACTTTATTTTGTTTTACTTTACCTTACTCATTTTATATTTTTCTGCTTTCTTTTCTTGAGTATATATATTGTTCACATACAGTTTTTGATATCAGTGCAGATTTGTTCTTGTTCTTGTTGTTGCTGCTCTTGTTTTTTTGTTTATTGTTTACTGTTGTGTGCAAAGACCAGGACAAGTACACAAAACATTTCACTGCACATTGGACTGTATATGATTGTGTATATGACCCATAAAACTTGATTTGATTTAATTTGACCAACATTTTACTCTGAAAGTGTTTAAATAGCTGCTACTGGGCTGTAGCTTTGTTGATGTTGTTCTGTTGGGGGAACCTTTTTCCAAATGGTAAATTTTCATTGAATTAAGTACATTTCCTCCAGATTCATGGAGAGCTGGGACAGCGAATCCTCCATTTACCTTTCAGAAGATTTCAGCCGGTGGAAGCTGCTGTGGATCCATATTTGCTACGAGGGCTTCAGAATAAAACCTTTTATAACAGCAGCACTTTGCCAGAACGCATTAACTGTACGTGGAATTAGAAAGCTGTGAAATGAGACATGGAGGGAAGAAACACTGAGGCCGCCTGCGTGCATTGTGTAAATCCGATGAATACTGAAAAGAGAACGGTAGTTTGTTTGGCAAGTGTTAAATTAAAGCAACAACAATATAAGCATATGAATATTTTACACTTCAACTGTGCTCAGTGTTTCCATGAATCATTGACTTGATGTGTTTTGATATCGCTAATGTGTTTCATGTGTTTCATCACAGAATCACAACATTTCCATGCTTCATGTCATCTGCAGTTTGTTCCTCAGAATGAAGATGACTCTTTTTCACTGCATACCACCAAATAAAGGAAGTTTCCACAAGTAAATACCTTTAAGCCGCATTTCCACTGGTGCTGCCTCGCTTTGCCTCGCTTCGGTTATGGCGCATTTCAACTGGTAAAAAAGTACCTGGAACTTGGTACCAGATGAGATTTTTCATAGCTCCTCTCCTGCGGTTCCAAAAAAAAGCACGATGTACGAGCAGGTACTAAAATCTTATTGGTCGGAATCGTCACTGCATCATTGTGTCATCACTGCGCAGCAAGGAAGCCTTTTTACCTGCAAGCCGACAGTCTGCACAGTTATAGTCAGAGTAACAAGTTTGTACTATGTGGAGAAAACCACTAAATAGGTCGGTTTAATCTACAATAACATCGCTTTACTGCAACGTTAACATTTTATTTAAAAACGTCAGCTGAAAAAAAAAAAAAGTGCACTCTGAGCACCCGGTCAGTCAAACAGCTGATGCAGGTTGTATAGAGAGCTCATATCTCCAAAAACTTCAGAGCAAGTTTTTGGGTTTTTTTTTAACTTTTATTTAGACAACAACTCCTTGACATAGTTGCACTCATTACACAAAACTTAAACACCATTCAGATGCAAAATGGTTACAATGGACTAGAAATAGCATTAATTTTTGTATTTATCACCCAATTTCAAGTCAATTCTTGAGAAAAAAAAAAAAAAACAGAGCAAGTTTTTAACCAGGCTCTAACTTAATGAATTAACACCAGATTTGAAGTAAAAACAACTCATTTCTCACCTGAAACAATCTTCAAACTGCTTTCTGTGACACCACAACAGTAAAAATCTGAAGATTATTTCATCAACTTTCTCCTCCTTCATCTGATAACTTACACCAGGGGTGTCTAATCCTGGTCCTCGAGGGCCGCTATCCTGCATGTTTTAGATGTGTCCCTCTTCCAACACCGCTGATTCAAATGACCAGCTCATCATCAAGCTCTGCAGAAGCCTGATAACAATCCTGATCATTTGAATGAGGTGTGTAGGAAGAGGGACACATCTGAAACATGCAGGATAGCGGCCCTCGAGGACCAGGACTGGACACTCCTGAACTACACGGAGGAGGGACTATCCTCTGTAATGGTAAGGCCAGGGGTGTCAAACTCGTGCCATGGAGGGCCGAGACCCTGCAGGTTTTCTTTCCAGCCAGTCACTAAGTGATTTTCATCATCAACACCTCCTTCAATTTGAGGGAAGGAGCTCATCAGTGAGATCAGCTGCTGGAGAGATGGTTGGAAAGAAAACCTGCAGGGTCTCGGCCCTCCATGGCACGAGTTTGACACCCCTGGGTAGGGCAACCGAGGCGGGCCGATCCGGGTGAATCCAGTGGAAATGCAGCTCTAGAAACAGCACAGGAACAAAAGGGCACAGTTTTTTGTTTTTTTTTAAATGTGTTAAAGCTGGAGATGTTTTGACCATCAGATTTGGATCAGATCTCCATGGTCATCACAGGATAAACACTGACTCACTACAACAGTTCAGTCTGTAGCATCAGTACAGCTGGATTATAGGTTTGAGCTTCCTACTTAGGACTAAAACCAAAGGCACGGCCACGTAACAATAGTTGATATAATACCTGCTTACCATCAGTGTACCATTAGCATTGTCATTGTGTGCATGTCGATTTTAACATTCAGCTCAAAGCACCTGTGTGCAGTGCAGAGTGACAGGAAACATGGGAACAGATGACATGTTGCCAACGGGCAAACATGTCAGGAAAAACAACACAATCACTTTTACTGTCGTTCACGTACACTCAGTCCTGTGCTTCAGTGGTTTGGATTCAAAAAGGGATATTTCATCACAGAGGAAGACATCTACTGCACCTGACAACAGCAAGTAACCACTGTGATGAACTCCACCACCACCTCTGTTACTGTGTAATCTACTGGAGACATTACTTCTTTGATGACCAAATATTTTATCCCATTTTTATTGTCTCTCATTTTGCTCATTGCACAAAAAGTGAGTATTGAGTCATTTATCCTGCACGTTGCAAAACCACACTTCCTTTTTATGATCTATCTCATGTCAGTTTTATTGGAGCAGCTGGTTGTCCTTGCACTGTGTTCGATTTTGGAATCACTTGTGGGTTATAATTCATTCATCCACAATCAGCTCGAGCAGAGGAGGAAAAATGTTGAGTCCTGTTACGAGTGCTTAAATTCTCCTCTAAAGCAGAACAGTTTGCATTTAGAGCTGTGTTCACCATCTCAACTTAAAAAAAATTATTAAATCCAGAAACGTATCTATCTGAAGACCCGTTCGACTGGGGTATTTAAGACAAAGCTTCAGACCCATTTACTGTTGGTTCGTGACACTGTCTGTATATTTTTGTGATGTGTGCTTTTTCATGTTTTTATATAGTGTTGTATGGTTTATTATAGTGTTGTATGGTTTATTATAGTGTTGTAGTCAAGACCA
Source organism: Pseudochromis fuscus (assembly GCA_900323345.1). Taxonomy (NCBI): domain Eukaryota; kingdom Metazoa; phylum Chordata; class Actinopteri; family Pseudochromidae; genus Pseudochromis; species Pseudochromis fuscus. Next base: position 10,726 of record OOFC01051742.1, read on the forward strand.
TACCAACCAAGACCAAGACATCATTGAGACCAGAGAGTATTGAGACCAAGACATTTGCAGCTCGAGACAATACCAAGACTGTATATATTATAGAAAAATCACAACAAAACACAACAAAAGGACTACTATCTTTTTTTAAAATTAAATTAGCTTGTACATAAATGCAACAGCAACAAAAAGTAAATTCCCTAGTGTCTCCAGTCGTCTTTGTCCACTCTCTGTGTACAGGGGACATGTCACAATGACCTCATGACAACGGGAAGGCAGCAGCTACATTCGACTTTTCTCACTTATCACAGTAGTGCTGACCTGGTCTTGACCAGTGTTGGTTAAAAAACCTGAGTCCACTCTGTCCGAGACCGAGACAAGACCGAGTCTTTGATTTCAATACGAGACTGAGACCCTTAAAAAGTTGTCTCAAGACTGGTGGCGAGACCAAGATCGATCTCAAGTACTACAACACTAAGTTATTATGATCATTTCTCTTTTTGAATCTCTGTAAAGCACTTTGGTTGAACACACTCTAGAAATAAATGTATTAATATTATTACTATCTGTTGTAATGTTACTGTTTCACCTGAAGATGGCAACAGTGTTCAATTTAAAGTCTAAATATAGCTGGATTATGGTTTAGTGGAGGTTTGTGCTTTTTAGTTTTGTATGGGACATAATCCTACTTACACTCTAATGTATAATAATTACATTACACTGCAGATTAAAGTTCACCACAGTTATTACAGTTCACCCTGAGGAGGATGTAACTATGTGTATCAAATATCGTGGCAATCCATCTGATAATATTCACAGATATTTCAGTCTGGTGCAGACACATCACTTACGTCACAACTTCACCTGGCTATATAGATTAACAACACAACATAATGTCTCATACATCTTGAATATTAAACTCTCACCTGCAGTGATTAAAGTGAGATGATTTCAGCTGTGAAGACAAGTTTCACAGAAACTGATGCAGAAGAGTTTGCATCAGCAAGACTGATGCTTTAGTCTACTGTATGTGCCTGTGTTATCAAAATATCAATAGTGTACAGATGGAGGAAGATTGACAGAGCTGAAGGAGTTTACATCAATATTACATATCTAGTCAACAGTCTGGAAATGTGTGATTTAGTGCGGTTAAAAAATAAATAAACACATCGAAATAATAAATTGTTCCCTTCTGCAACTTAACAAAGACATATGTAGTAATGTAGGTCATACTGAAGCCTCACAGGGATGCTGAGCAGATATTAAAAATGAAGAATTGCTTGTTATATACTTCGATCTTCAACTTATACTTGGAGAGTAAACATCGACGTGCTCCTGACATCAACTGCTCATCTGACATTTTGCAAAATAAAGATCTTTATAATGTCAGATGTGCAAGACGAGAACTTATAGACTCTTATGTGACTAACAAAGTTTCACATAACTAGTCATCTTTGAATTGAAATAAGGACAAACTGTGTGTGTGCTCGCACGTATGCGTGACAGTAGAGGAGAGCAAACTTTAATTTAGGAGTGCTTGTGGTGCTGCAGAGTTATAACTGATGCTAATTTTGATAAATTATGTGCTCTGGGTTTTTACATGAGCCCAAATCCTGACTCCCATGCTAACCAGCCTTCTAAATTTGCCCATAATTTACGTAGCTAGACAGCAGCAAAGACTCCAGGAGCTGCGCAAGAGGAGGGGCTGAGGAAATCAGCAAGGACACCTCGAGAGGAAGAGGGAGGAGGATGTGATGGAGATGAAAGAGGAAAAAGGAAGAGGCAGCCGTGGAATAGGAAGGAGGTGTCGATTTTACAAGTACACAGAACAAGGTCTAGCGCAGAAAATAAATATCTTCAGATGTGCAATAAGACTGAAAGACCTGTAAGACATCCCCATGAAATTCATTGAAAATGGCAGCGACTGAAGCCTCGCGAAAAATAATAATCCTCAGCCAAAGCTTCACAAAGCGTCTCGGCACATCTAAAAAGAGCAATAACCATGACAATTGGAGCCAATTTGACTGTCGTGGAAAAAAAAAAAAAGTCTGTTTACAGATTCCTCAGGAAGATGGAGTTGGAGTGTCAATATTTAAAAATGTTGATCCACGTGAGGTACTGGCTTCAAGCACCGATCGAGGGAAGTATAAAGTAAGTAGCACAGCAACATGGCAGCAGAGAGGAGGGTGATGCCTGAGGATCTTTGAACTTTATTTTTAGTGTGAATTATTTTTCCAATGAATTGTCATATGGCCAATGAGGGGGGGGGGGTTTGGAGAATTTTGGAGGAAATATAAACTGAGAAAATAAAAATACATTTCAAAATATGTCACTACTTTCTAATACTTCCACTAGTACTACAACTCCATATAATAATAATAATAATACTCATGGTGATAATTATTGTGACAACTTCAGTATGTAATGCCCACACCCTATTTATTTTCTGTAAGAATAAATAGTTGTAATGTTTAAATTAGACAACTCATCAGTAACAATGTATTTACATGTGTATGATGAGCTTTGAAGTGTTTATTAGTGAATATACTATGTCCTTCTACACATGGTTAAAGACTAAAAATAAGACTTTCTGCTTCATATATTAATCCTAATATATTAGATTTAATACTTCTCCTTGAATTTCAACACCTACAAGTTTTATTCACCTATTCATTTCCTTGATAATAATTCAATGTAATTAGCAGTCTCATGTTTACTGTGCTCTGTGAAAGTGCCAGAAAAGAGATGCCAGGAAATTGCGGCAACCATCAAAAAAAACACCTCCGTACATAATCCTTTATAAAACTGTGACTTCTCGCTGTGGGATCGTGTATAGACTAAATAAATGAGGTGTAATGTATTAATTAGTGAGACACTCTGGTAGGTAGATTGTATTAAAGTTTGGACAGAGACAAGGGAACATGTCTAAGCAGTCGGGTCTACAATATATTTTGATTTAGATTTAATAAATTCCTATTAATTATTGATCAAACTATATTCAAAATATTTAAACCGATGGTGAGATGTGACTGTATTCAGACTATGTATTTAAATGACTTTAAGAATTTATAATTATTATTCTATTAGTTTTCAGACTTGTTTTGTTTTTCCTGCCAGAACAAAGTCACGTCAGGATTGTCTAATAACAATAAGGTCCTCCTGACATTACAGTGAAATAAGGCAATAAAATATCACTGATGATACTAATCCTCAAATGTGTCAGATGTAATTTTCTTTGTGTGACACAGAAAGAAACAGAAAACCTGCCGAGAGGAGGTTCACCTGCCTGGATTCAACAAAAAGCTGCATGAATACACCACAAAAATAAATATGCCACGACTAATACAGATTCTGAGAGATAATATATTTTTTAAGATATATTTTGGAGTGTGATTATTTAGACATTATTCGCCACCGTTATTCAGTCTACAACCTGAGAGCAGCAAAACCAACTGGCAGAGAGTGAAATGATGCTCTGCTCTCCAGTCAGCTCCCTGTTCAGCCAAGACACCTGGGAACAGTGTCAACATACACTCCGGGGCACCTCTCCATAGATGTAGCAGTTGGGCAGTGAATCTGAACCAAAAATAAATAAATAAATGAATTTAAAAATAAATGAAAAAGTCTGTATCCAAAGGGGAAAGCTTTGAATTGACCCCCCGAGAGAAAAGGGGACAGTGATCAGTATTTGGCAGGCTGTTGTCTCCTGGCCTGAAACACACATCATCCTTTTTCCTTTTATACATCCTAGTTCTCCCACCCACTCACTTCTCCAATAAGCCGTCAGTGGCGGCGTTGCCAGAATGACGTGAATGTTTTGCTTCTTAATGGCAGCACTTTGCCATTTTCTCCGACCTATTGGATGTGTCGGTACAGTCTGCTGTTTGGTTTGCTGTTTCTGAACTTTAAGAGGATTTCCTGTTTCAATTTAATGATAAAATTGCCAACAAAGACACTGTATACTTGATCTCTTCAGGACACATCCCCACTTTCTTTACCCTTCATCAAAGTTGTGTTTCAGATTTGACTTCCTCTGAAATTTTGTCAAATACAGGCTGCAAATAAAACATAAAACAACTAAATCTTCAACTCTGTGAACCCTAAGGTCCCCCAATTGGGTGAAGACTTGTCTCTGGTATGTTTCTATAGTTTAAATTTCAAAATAAGAGCTCAGGGCTTAAGGGGTTCATTTAAAAAAAACTAAGAAAAAATAATTAGCAAACTCTATGCTAGGGACAACGTGATGCGTGTGAATAAATACACAATTATAAACTTATTAAAATTAGTTTTCTGGATCCTTCAGTTTTCATTTAGTGTCCACAAAACATCCACCTCACTTCTGCAGGACACAGTTAAATAAGGTTGTTTTTTTTCTTCTTCTTCTCCTGCATTTCACCAATAAATATTCAAACTGCTGACACATGCAAACCTGCCAGGGTGTGTTAATTTTACCAGTGCAAAAAGGCAATGAGACAGACGTTCACTTCCCACTACACTGCGAGTGTTTCTCTTTGAAAAAGTGAAGAAAACACACCCTGAGTTTACCAATCTTTAAACTTTCTTTCACATTTCTTATTTATGTGTGGGAAGAATTAATTTGCAATTTTAGCAGCATAATGAGTTCATGCTCAAACGGGAGAAACACCGCCTGTGTTATAATTCACATAACTGATATCTTCCATGTGGATGCTCTGTTGTGTGAGTGCGTCCCATTTCCTCTGCTCTCACATCGTCTGAAATCCTCGTGTCAGTTGAAAAGGAGAGAGCTCAGCAGATGGAATAAGTGTGTGGGGGAAAACTGGTGAAGAGTTGCTTCAACACAGCGTTTAAAATTCAACAGTGCATACTCCAAATTAATTCACCAATTTGAAGAACAGAACGAGGGCAAACATGATCCAAAAAATCCATTAATTTCTGGAGTGAGGTTTCAAAATGTCTGATCTGTCTAGACTCCAAAATAAATCCTGAAGTAACTACAACACTCGAGAGGACAATTGCACCCATGGAGGAGGTATAGCATTATTATTGAGGAAAGGAGTATTCACCTGAGTATGTGACATCCTCCCAGACAGCACAGAAACTTTAACAGATTTTTGGCTCAGAAGCTTTATTATGATCTATTTTTAAGTTCACACTAATGCTCCGGGCAGAGATGGACGCACAGGTAAAGCTTTTATTTTGAAAGTCTGGAAAAGTTTAGCATCCCACTGAGCGGTTGTCACAGTCTAAGAGGGCCGACTTGGCAGGAGACGCAGTCATTATGAGTGCAGAAGGACAAAATTTAAATTAAGCCAAAACAATGGCCACGCTTTGGAGTGTAATCATGCCGACATCTTGAAAAAGCACAAAGTGTCTCTGTAAGTGGGTCCATCAGAAATGGAGAGAGCACTTAACTGTTTCATTGACCGATCTTTCGGTTAAATATTGACTCAGCTCGGATTCAGCAGTTATCTTCAGTTTAGAAATAGTGAAACTAAAATAAAGTACTCAAAGTCTGCCACTTTCATGGTCACATGGGCTGCTACAGGAATTTTTTATCTGCAACTCAAAGGTGACAACAGTGAGGCAACCTGCCAACCTCTTCTTTCTATTTTCAACCACACTATTGAAAATAGTCCCGATAACAGCAGGGCTGCTGGGAGGATAACGGCGGCGCGATCCAGTGAATTCATGAGGGAGCGAGGACATAAAATGAAAATAAAAGCACCAGAGGAAAATGGAGATGACAGACAAGAGTGTATGAAAGGGAGGTGCACAGAGGTCTTTAACGCTGCTCCTACAGAAATATGACTGAGGCAGATTCTTTTAGTGTCAGATTTTAGTACGACAGATCTCCTCTGATCCCATAGGAATTATGTCAGAGGGAAAATGGAGCTCTCTCATGTCCTCTGCAGAAAGTGATGATATTTTATTTTTCAGTTTTACACTAATGGGACTTCCCGATGGGTGGAAAGGTAAAGCAAGTATTTACACTTTTCTCAACTTCTGCAGGCAGCCACAACAATGGATGCTTCAAATATTTGAAAATAAAAGTACTGCATGACACTAGCATGTGCTGTTTGTTACATTAAACTTGAAGCTAATTAAATTGGATGTGTGCGTGCTTAAAAGTGAGGCCTTCGATACTTAACTTCCTGTATATGATGTAGAATAGTTCTTATTATTCAAGCTTATGTTGTCATGGATACGCGCTCGAACGAACCTTTTGAACTGGCCGAGTAGCATTGACCTACAGGTCAGTCTCATGGTGACTGTTGAAGGGATCTGCATTCTTATTGTTCGTGTGGGAAGGGGAACTGTGGGGATAATGATCTTTAAAAAACTTGTGATCTTATGCTGCTGCATTAAAGTATGGAAAATACTGAATATTTATAAGATAAGCACATAGCACAATATGCAGGATGATCAGATTGTGTACTTTATACAATCTCTGGTACCACATACAAGTTTAAAAGAATTACCGTATTTTCTGGACTATTGAGTGCACCTGTCTATAAGCCGCTATTGAATTTATTTGAACAGTTTCATGTGGTCCACTCTGACCGGGTCTGAGGTGACGAGGCTAAATGTATCAGCGGCACGGAGCTTGCTAGCTTGTAAAAAGCTAACGAGCTTCGTGCCACCGATACTATCAATATCATTTGTAAATGTTAATAAAATCACAGATATGTTTCTGAAACAAAACACATCATTAATGCTAAATAACACATCACAAAGCAATTATTTCAGTGCAAGTTCAAGATTTCCTACCAGAAAATATGATGCTACACTTACGATCCTCACTAATATGTTCTGGTGAAAATCTGTGATGTGTCTTCTCTTAGTTGCTGTTGATTTGACACATTCTGACCAGAGTAAAATTGTATCTTGTGTGATTTAAGCTCTAATTGGATGTGGAGATGAGGAGAGTTCGAGTGTAAGTGTGCAGCACACACAGTTATAACATACGCTGAGGGAAAAACATGGCTGCTAAAGTGGAGTACAGACCGACCTTTCTCTGCCACATCCGTTAAAATAATTATAACTACATCTGCTAAGGTTACTGCCGAGTTCAGCAACAAGAGTAAACTTTTATCAAATTGAGGAAATGTACTGTAGAGGGGTTTTCCCTGGGAGCAGATGGAGGCTGGAAAAATTAATACCTGCCACACAATTACAGACAAAACCACATTTTTCCAAATCATAACTAATCAAAAACTCCTTGTGGAGCAGCATAGCACAGGAGAGAATGAATGGACTGATCAATGCATGAGAGCTTAGGATACAATTTGTATAATTTCAAGCTTGTGCATGAGTGACTATCCAAGCCTCAAATTCTCTGCCCTGATAACTTAAACAGCAGTTTGTGCAGCAGCGTTGTTATAATGCAGGATTTGCTGGATCGTGCTGTGACTGAGGGGGTGTTCCTGATTTTATATAAACACAGTTATAATAACAATGGATTATTTTTTGCTGAAGCACTGACTTGAAAAATCTTCCACTAAAGCACCATAACTAATTGAAATTAGTCAAACTAAGTACTAAGTATTCATCACAGAAGTACTAATGTTTCCTCTGCCAGCCGCCACTCATTACTCAAATTTGAACCCTGTTTTTTCTTCTGCATTTTATTCCGGGCACTAATTAGACAGGCAATAAATACCAAATATCTACTGCTAGTCCAGGCAGACAATTGGTCACAGTCTGCGTCCAACACAGTTATTTCCCGACAAATATAAATGAAAGTTAAAGCAATGGCAGAAAACTGAGAAGTGAAAAACAGAGAGGACAGCGTGAGATGTGGGGCGTGATGCTTGACGGTAGTTTGCAACAGAAGTGGAGTGTAGAGCGGGAAGCTTCTTCCATGTCTCCTCTGTCTTCCTCAGTAGATTCCTTTGGGCCAATGAATACGCTTTGTTCCTCTCTCTGATTGGGCTTTTTGCAAACGCGCACACAGAGATCCGGTTTGATCAGAGCCCAGTGATACATCCGGACCAAAGTAAGAAGGCTTCTTCAGGCTTCAGTGGGGCCCGAGCTTTCTATCTACCATATGTGCTGCATTATTGCTCTCAGTTAAAGACGTGTCTGGCCGAATGCCTCCTCTTGGCACGGCAAAGTCCTGTTGCTGCTTGCCAGGTACACAATTGGACAACAAGAGATGGCACACAGCCACTGACAAATGGTAGTCTCTAGTGTGGGATGGTGGCTTTTCGGTCCCCAGAAATAACAATGGAACAAAATTTTTAATTTAGTTATTACTCCACTGAGTCTAATGACAGTTTAATTGTTTTTAAATAAAGTTGCACCATATATACTGTGTGCAGCATCAGTGTTTGCATGGAACTATTTTGCTTACAAGTCATCACAGTAATAAGACAGATGTGGGTGGATATGCCGTCAAAATACTATTTATTCTTCTGCTAATTATGGTCATGGACAGAAAATGTCTTCGCCAATGTGTGGGCTACTTTTCAAAGTGTGAGGTGATATGACTAATTTGTCTTGTTACTGATTTTTTTTATTCAAGTCAATCTTCATCAGTCTGTCATTTTTTATTTTGGTCTGTCCTCCACTTCTGTAAATAGATGATTTGTCTTTGGTGGTAGATTGTCTTTATCTGTAAATTCATTTTGTAGATAACATAAGCAACAAAAAAAATTCCCTGCAAACTAAATAATTTATAAACAAGAATTACATCTAAAATTTAACAATGACATCTTCTTTTTTTTTTTTTGAGAAGCTCTAAATGTATTTTCTCAGTGGGGGCTTTCATCTGTTGTTGGAGGAGACAGCTGAAGTCAGCAGGGGGACCGAGTGACAGACATTTGAAGACCTAAAATGTCACCACGAGGAAGGGAGAAAATGAGCCAATTAGAGACTACCTGCCCAAAGGCCCATGACCTCCAATCAAACAATAGTTTAAAGGTTATTTAAAGTTCATAAGCACACGCCCCCGGACGTGAAAAAATGTCTGACTCACCAGTGGTCTCCGGTGCTCTGTGCTTGTTAGCTGTGGGGTGACACAGCCTCTGAGACCAATGGGAGACCTGCTTTGCTGCTGGCTTTGCCTACAAGTGGGAGATTTGGAAACAGAGCAGGCTCACCCTTCATGTTCATTATCCAGTCAGCACTACGTTTCAGACTGGGGCAGGTCACATGCATACATAAAGCCAAAGATAATGTGAGCCTGCAATACTTTCAAAGTTGCTGTAAGGCTACAAAACCAAAGGAGTTTGACATCATGTTATCGTCATGCTTCAGGTGTTACTGTCATTTAAGAAGATAAATGAAATTGTTCATCAGAACTACCTGAATGCAGTACAGAATAAAATCAGTTTTTGTGGACTAATATTTGAGATATTTAGTATTCCACATGGGTGTTTGTTAAAAATGAAATTATTTTCTATTATTATATGTAGTAAGATGCAGTACAAACTTTACTGTGTTCATAAAACATTTCCAGATATTAGATGGACTTAAATGTTCAGAAGTTGTTGTGTCGGAAAATATGAATCATGTAAAAATTAGTGAACAACTACATTTATCATGAACAGGAAGTGACAAACAATAATTGTATAAATTCATCAAGGACTTTGTTATTTTTTTATCTTGTTAAAATTGTGTATTAATGTGATATGAATGTGATTGTCTGTGATATTGTGGGACTGACAGTGTTGGATATGAATTTGCTTTCTAACTGCTGTGGTCTAATTGGCTGACCGACCATATGACAGAGTGGGTGATAATGATGTTACTGCTGGAAGTAGCCAAGAGCTGAAGGCCTGTACTTCTGTTCTGCTCTTCAGCATTAAAAACCATGATAAATCAACTTGGTTTGGGCTGAAATTATATAATTTAGTCTAAATCTAACTTTATCCAAAAAAAAACCACATGCCAGACATGGATCAACAACGACCATTTACTCAACCATTTAAGATTTCTGGCCAAATGTGAACAGTTTTTCTAAGTGATGCACATAATTATGAGTAAAGATGAAGAAAACTGTCACAAACATGGACCATCAGTTGTGTATGAATGAAACTCACAGCTGGAGTACAAATGACACCAGATGCTCATGTCACTGTGGACAAACCAGTCAAGCTGATCTGCAGATACTGTGAGTGAAAACAAAGCTCATTTCTGCACGGCTGGAAAAAAAATTGGATTTTATTTTTAACACAGATAAAATCCTTTCCGGTTGGTGTAGACAACCTGCATAAAATTTCTGATTCAGACATGGAGACAGCCAACACTTTTCAGATGCAGCGCCATCAGGGAACATAATCATATTCATTCTGTCCATTTGTTTTCATTCTGTTTGGATCCACAGTAAAAATCAATTCCTCGCAGGAACCAAAAAAATAAGCAATTGGTTTGTCAATTCAGCTTTCAGCTTCTCCTAAAAAGTTTTGATGGCGGAAGAATCTCAAATAACTTCACAATCATATCAAAAATGTGGTTTTGAACACTATCAGTATTTCACAGCTGCCTGGGCCCAGTTAATAAAAACAGCCTTCTGCTATACAACTAATAAAAAACAATACAGTGTACATGAGAAGGGTAAAAGAGAGGAAGAAACTCGACCTACAAATAATTATTTAACAGGATAATTAATGCTTTTTTGAAAATAAATTGAACAGATTTATTTAGTCTGGTTGTCTTGGCGTATGAAAGCAGATAACTTGTATTTAATTGGACTGTTTTATGAATGAAAAGACGAGAAGGTGTTTGAAAGTTTCCTGTGTGGTTCAGCTGCTGTGGAGTTGAAGCAGTTTTTAGATTTGGTTTCTGACATCTCATGCCCCCTCATATATCCTCAAAGAGTTTCTTTATCTGTCATACACGCAGGATTTGGTGTGAACCTTCGCCCCCCAAAAACCACTGTATGTTAATTTCATGCATGTTACACCCATGCAGGAGTGAACCAAGCGGAGGATGAAGGAAAAAGTGGATCCACTGCATCGCACACTTAATTTCGTTCAGCCACTTCTTCCTCCCGCCCTTCACTTCCTCTCTGAGCGAGCATTTCATTAGAGGCACAGCTCCGATTCATTTTTTTTGAGGTGGCCTCCTCTGAGCGCTGATTTCTTATTCCTGACTGACTGCTCTCCACATTTAATAATTCATGAATGGCAGGAGTTAGAAACAAATGGAGGAGTTTCTCTGTCTGTGTCACTCATGCCACACAAGAGTTAGGCCATGACAGGCAGAGCGTTTCATGTGGTTTTTCATAAACCACTGTCACCTTGATGCAGATGCATGCACATGGCATAAACTGCACATAATTACATTTATTTTATCAATTTTTTGTACTTCTCTTTGGGTTTCACAGTAAATCAATTATTCCTCACCACCAAAAAACAAAAAAATTAAGCAGTCCTCAAAATTCAGTATTCTCCAGATAAATACTCACTGATCTTTGTTGTGTACCATAAGGTTTCAGCTACACACTGTGAATATATTGCATAAACCATGAATATATATTGCATACGCTCAGTAGAAATAGAAATGTGCATCAGTGAATACATCTTTGAAGAGTGCTCAAGCAAAAAATAACACTCTTATAGATGAAGGCAGCACACCCTGGAAAGAAAAGTAGATGAAAAAGTTTCTTTATATTTTACTTTGTTAGCTCAAAAGGTGACGCTGGAGTATCTCTCCTCCAACCTTCTAACAAGGTCGAGTGCGGCGGTGTCAGGTGCTGAATGTCAAGATGGTGATTAATGGCAGGCTGCTGTTGTACATCTTTACGGGGCTTGTGGCTTCTTTGTGAGTTTGTGAGTGAAGCTCCAGAGAAGTGGTTATCAGCCAGGTGCTTTAAAATATACATTATGACCTGAGTTTACAATAACAGGTGAGATTTTTATTTTCTGGAAAACACCTCCACTAAAGTCAAAGAAAGAAACACAAGCTTCTTTTCACTTAACATTTACCTTCATGTATAATCTTACACAGATAACAACCAACAGAGTCTCTAAAACTTCCACCTCCAGTAATTATTTAACAATATCTTTTGATCTATATGGTCTCCAATACTGATTTTCAATAGTTTCTCACAAGTTTCTCCAAGTTCTGTGTTCAGCTCCCAGCTCCACTCCTCTTCTTCATCTTCGTTTTTCTTTCAGTCGCACCAAAGATTTTCAAAGGGATTCAGGTCTGGTAGCTAGCTTGTCCACTCAAAGATTTTCCAGCCATCACATCCTTCTTCATAATAGTCTGGTATATCAAAGAGTCCATGATGCAAGCCACACGGTCAAGTTTACCCATTCTTGCAGCAGCATCACCACAGCTGGATCAACACACCTCCACTGTGATGGTGTAGTTGCTCTTCAGATCGTCAGTCATACAGATGATCCAGGGGCTCAGTTTGTCTAATCCCTCCCTAGAGCACGATGGACTATTGATGTGACTTGTTGAATGAATTGGTTTTCCAGGGATGAGGGTGTTGCTTGTTTGTGTGTTTCTCACAGTCTGTACTGATTCTCCTGTAAATCTCTGGTAGTGATACAGTTTTAATCTCACTTCTTGTTTTCATATGTCTGATTCAGCTCTTCCTCCACATTTGGGAAACTCTGCTGCAGTATATATATACTGCTCAAAAGTTTGGGGTGACCCTCTAAAACCAATGATTTTCCACTGACGTCAAAGACCATGTACAGACAAAGCTTGTTCTACATGTTGAACTTTCATATGTTTCAGACTTTAACATGATTGAAAACACTTGTGTCTCTCCCACTGTCAAACACAGGAGAGGCAGAGTTATGGTCTGGAGATATTTACCCAAAATATCATGATGTTTTGGTTGCTATATGTGTTCAGTTGTATTTTATATATGTTTTGTATTTTCAGTAAAAGTTGGTGAAGTTGGTTTTTTATATCATGACCTCAAACTTTTGAACCAGTGTTGTGATTTTTTTTCTTGTAACAGTAAAAACATCTTGATTTGTGGAGTTTTCCTGCGTGGGTTTCCTCCGGCTTCTTCCCACAGTCCACAGACATGATGCTTAAGTTTACTGATTTCTCTAAATTGGTCGTCATGTGACCCATTCAGGATGTACCCCCTCTGACACCCAAAGCCAACTGCGACAGGCTCCACCCCCATAATCTGATTGGATAAGTGGGTACAGAAGATGAATGGATGATAATATCTGGATGGGTTGGATTTATATATCATGTATGAGGTACTTTCAGTGTCTTTACAGTTTCCAAAAGTTATTTTAAATTATTATTTGGTAGCACAAAATGCTGGTAATGGATTAATTAAAAACAGCTGTATCAAATAGTGGTTTAATTATCATCTTGATGCTGTCAAATTCTAGCTCACCACAAACAAGTGTAAATCCTGATATACTCAGCATGACTCAATCATTTTATTTTCAACTGTACATGTTTTTAACGGGCTCCCTGCATTTCACAAGAAATACACAAATATATATAGATATAGACGTATTTTTTTGCTGGGTTTGAGAAACCATAATGGGATTTTTCTGCTGTGGAAATATAAGGCGTAGCAGCTTTTTCATGCTTAAAAAAATGCAATATCAAATTCCACTTGTGGAACAAAGCTCGTTTTTAATGTCAAGCAGTGAATGAAATACTGTTCAGGGATATAAAAGAGGCTGCTACACAGGTGTTAGTGGTTCTTAGAGTGAAGTGAAGCAGCAGCAGCAGCAGCAGGACAAATCAGGATGGGAAGCTTGTGTGATTGTGAGCCTAAGTTATGCTTTTTCCCACTGGACAAGTCTCCTCAGGCTAACCACTCTGATTACCACCTTTTTTTTTTTTTTTCCTAGTCCTATATCTTTGTTTTTCTCTTTTCATCCATCCATCTGTCTTGTACTACAGTTCGCCCTTGAACTCGTTTCCCTTAAAGTCTTTTTGTAATGAGCTGTAGAGGAGTTTGGTAAAGCAAAACACGATGCATTATTGATTCCAGCTACACAACTCTGAAGTTGTTAATGACTGAGATGCTCCACGAGACATTTCAGTTGTAGATCATAGTCAAACAGGGATGCAAAAGACCATTGAGGCCCTTGTCAGGAGTAAAGCTGGCAGATGGGAGTTTATGATTGAACATTATGCCAAAGCACCAGTGCCGCATAAAAGCATTATCTACAAGCTTGGCAGACAAGTCTACATCTGGACTGATTCCAACATAGACACAAACATGCATATTGTGTTAGCTTATGTTTCCATAGTGGCGTAAAACCCAGAAAATAAGCTGATAATCTTGCGTATGGTGCTGACATCATGAAATGTTTTCATGCCAAAGACGCAGGTAACAAGATTTTCCTGCCCTAAATATATCGCTGTGTAATTTAGAATAACCTCATTTCTTCAGTGGAGGATAAAAGGTCTTTAGCAAAGCGGGACAGGTTAAGTAAATTATTTTTCACCATCTAATTTCGACGAAGATTTCAGAAAATCTCTGTGAATAAAAATAAAAATTGAACATTATTTGTGTGATGGTGCTACTTACAGTCAGCTCTGTCCCATTGTTGTGTGTACTGTGTTGGGTATTGATAGTCTGAGCAGTAAGCAGTCACCATCAATAACTCAACAAATTAAAATCCTCTCAACACACCAGGGGAGGAAGGAAGATGGTAAACAAACAAACTTTCTGCAGAAATGATGATGATGCCACAGGTCAAATGCTTGTCTGAATTTATGAGTCCTGCCGAGGAACCGTGTGGATGTTTGTCTATAAAATCGACAAAGAAAAGAAGTGAACGGTGGGAAAACTGCGCTTTTAATAATTCAAAACGTAATTCGTATTTTTCAGGTTACACTGATTTGGTATTTTTTGGTAAAGTTTGCTTTGAAGGATGTTTTCTTTCTTTCTAATATCAGCTGCCATTAAATTACACTCTGAGTTATTTTGCTTAAAGCCAGAACTGTGACAAATACTTAATACAGTTATTACATTAAAATGCATTTATGCAGGTATTTTATCAATACCATTGGATTTTTGCTCAGACTATTTGTTTACATAAGATTAAATAGGGATTTTTTTTCATCCATCCATCCATTGTCTATACCTGCTTGTCCACACTTGGGTCACAGGGGTCTGCTGGAGCCTATCCCAGCTGTCATCGGGCAGGAGGCGGGGTACACCCTGGACAGGTTGCCAGCCTAAAACAGAGACAAACAACCATTCGCTCTCCCACTCACACCTGTGGTCAATTTAGTTTGATCAATTCACCTAACCAGCATGTCTTTGGACTGTGGGAGGAAGCTGGAGTACCCGGAGAAAACCCACCATGCACAGGGAGAACATGCAAACTCCACACAGAAAGGCCTGAGCCGAGATTCGAACCCATAACCTTCACAAGCGCTAACCACAGCACCACCGTGCCACCCAAAAGGACATGTACTAACTTTAAATCTTGGGAGTGTAGGTGACCAAGAAAAGCTTTAAATCCCCAAATATTCAAAAGTGGCTTTGAAACAAAAACAAATCCTGAGTGAGTTTGTAAAAAACATTATTTCAGATTTTCTTTTCGTCACTGACTCTTGATGATGAAAGCGTTTGACTGATATATTCTAACAAATAGAGTCAGTAAATGCAATCTTATTTGCATGGTGTGGTTATACGTGGATGTGTGTAACTCTCATATTCTGTCTGGCAAAACAAAATGGAGGGACAAAGCAGAGTTGAGGAAGTAATAACCTCTCCCTGAGGTGCTGGTGTCACTGAAGCCAATCAAGCAGTTCCAGTCAATTCTGCCACAGTGGGAATCAGAAAATACAGACACCTACCAGGCTACATCTGGCAAAAACACAGTGCCGCTGCTGCTGTGTTACTGTGTCCCAGTGATTTATTTCCTGTCGTGATGCCATGCACTCATAGTGAACCGATCAAAAATCCAGAAAATTAAACTTTAGACCTGCAGGTACATTTTTATTTTTTGACAAATTATGCACCAAGAACCAACTCCCTCTGGGCTTTATACAGGCAGGACACGGCACAGTTCCCCAATTCAGACTGGAAACAATTGCAAATGGCCTCAGCAGGGACTGAATCCAATGACCAGTAAGGTCATCTCACCACTGAAATCAATAGGAGTCGGTGTAATGGATGCTCTGTGGGCCTCACATAGCTCAGCGAGTGATTTTCTGTGAGGTGCACAATAGCAACAGAGTCGAGTTTTTGTTGTGAAGTGAAAAAAGACACGGGTACACCCTCCAAACCTCTGCATGTATTTGCCTCTTCGATAAAGAAGAAAACACTGGTGCTGTTCTTTTAATTATTTTGTTTTTCTCCATGGCTGTGCAAAGGCTGAAACACAAAATAAAGCATCATATAACAACATCTGTAATCACTGTAGCCTTCATTTTGCTGCAGACTGAGGTTGTGGACGAACATTTTTTTCCCACAGCTGATCAGACGAGGTGTGTAAAACTGTGGGATTTAATAAAAGCAACATCAAAACACCATGAACAATGAATAAAGCTTCTACACATTTTGCATCTGTGTTACTGGTGACTCGCAGCCGCTCGTCCTGCTACAGCTCCAGCATGTTGATGTATGGTTTGGTGGTTTACTATTGATTTTTTTTGGAAAGAGCTTGATGCCGCCCTGCGAGCACAGGATATTAAGATTTAAACTCTGCTGCCTACAGCTTTTCTGATCCCTTGTCTTTATGTCAGTTTGAATTCTTTCTTCTGCAAGTTGTTCTCGCAGTGAGAGATATGGAAACTGATTTTTGCCTGTAAAGAAATTTAGTTTTGTTCATGCCAATGATTGCTAAAATACAAAGATCTATTTTTGTTTGGAAGAAGATGTATAAAAATAGAAAATATATCTGTATAATGAAGCACTGATTCTGCATAATTAGCTCAAACTTTCATGTAAAATCAAAGCTACAAACTGTATTTTAATTAGGAAATTTATTTAATTCTTTTTTATCATAGTTGCCAGGAAATGATTTTGTTTGCTTTTTAAGTGATTGACAGGTTGATATTATACAGCAGCAAAAATGACTAAAGGTAAAAGAAAAAAGTGTTAATGATTAACTTCACCAAACAGTGAAAATCAAGTTTAATTAAAAGTATTTTCCTTGTCTAATGGGTCTCCAGAGGGATGTGATGTGTGGGTCACATGTTTGCTTACATCAAAGAAAATGATGGGCATGTACAGCCTGTGAATTTCAATGAGCTAACTCTGGTTGTTTAAAAATCCATAGTAACCCCACTCTCTCTGTAATACACAAGTAATAAGGCATATATATTTTTTTAGTTTACATCTAGTCAGTGTTTGGCATTTTTAAATTCAGAGTTCAGAATCCACATTTTCTTAAAAAGCATCCGTAATTGAAAAGCTGGGTCCAAGTGCTCAACCAGATGGCACTGCGTTTAGATGAAGAGTGCTCCGTCTAACAGCAGACAGTAAATATTGATGGCGTTCATCATGCTCTGAAGCTTTTAAGTCCGCTAATGGCCACATGTGATAGACCGACAGCCAACCTGCAGATTGACCTTTAGCTCGCTGCTGTAATCAGGATGTATGTGTGCAGCCACAGTCCACCCACACAGTCAATGGATGAGATCTGGGAGCTCAGCCTGGAAGAGTTGAAGCTGTAAGGAGGCGTTACTGTGGAGTTTCTTCAAGGATTCCTGCATGGCTGTTATCCATGGACACCAGTCATTTACAATGAATGAACTGCAGCTATATTTACAGTACCAGGAGCTAAACCTGGCTTTTTAAACCCTGCAGGAATTTAGACACATCAACCAATTAGAGCACAGAGTTTCTTCTGCTGGATCAGTTCATTTCAATATATCAACACAACAATCTGAGTAAACAGGACAAAGTCTGTGCTACGTTCATTTTAAATATTCACTTTAAGGCTGTGTTCACGCTAAACGTCGTACACCAGATTTCACCACACACAAATATTTCCCAGTAGGCGTACAACGACTGCCACTTCCACCATCAACAGTGACTGAGATCACAGATATTCCTGCTTTCTCCCTGTTGTCGAAGTCTCAGAAACACTGAAAACAACCTCTGTTTCTGACAGTCAGAGTCATGGCTTAAAGCCCTGGATGGTCACCAATGGCAACAATAAGCTTGACGTCCACAGTACTTGATAATGTTTGGGAATCTCAACACTGATTGGTTTTTGCGGGACCATATGACATTTGTTTTTTTGCTCAAGTTAAAGATGTTGTTGCGTAATCACGCCACGGGAGAAAGTTGCTTCATGATTGGTTTGGAAAATAATCATGATGAAAATATAATTTTTTGAAATGTCTTTATTTTTTATTGTATTGTACCTATAGTACCATGATCATATTTAAGGAGTTTTTTTTTCTACTGGCTATAACCAAATTTAAAACTTTTTTTTTTGGCTATTATTCACGTCATGAATGAAATGTATATAAAATATCTTCATGACCACATTGATTTAGGGCCCAGCTTTACACAATTTAAGCTTTTTTGTATTTATTTATTTTTACATGAATTTGATAGTATGTAACTATTCAAGTTCTGTTTTCATTTGTTAATTTTTATGTCCATTTTAATTAAAAATGCATAGAATGGAAATGTCAAGCAGATACAACCACAAAAAATACACATTAATCACATTATATAACCTGAGACCTTCAGGGTCAGGGAATCATCTCGAAGGGAGAGATGAAAGAGAATATTTTCAACTTACTGCCTAAAAAGTCAATTTTCTTTTCACAGGAACATTACTGGACTGAAAATTTGCCAGCGGGAAGGAAATTACCGTAATTCTCTTGGATTCCTTTCTTTCAAATGTAAAGCTATTAAATAAACCCACCCTGCTTTTGCTTCTGGATCTACGTTAAAATGTTGCCCTGGATTCACAAGACCGGCTGTGCAGGGACTTTTATTTTTTTCCTCATATTGGGACATGGCAAAAATAACAAAGAGGTAGTAAAAGTAAGATTTATTAACTTGTATTCTGCTGAAATTTAATCCATGTCCCTGAAATCCTGAGACTTTGAACTTTGAGGACACATGAAGGAGGTGGAGAAGCAGGAGTTGCAGAGGTACTGAAGTTTTAGCAGCTCAGTTATCGTGCTGCCCACAGTTTTTTAGAGTTTTGTGTATTTCAACTTCTTTTTTGTACAGGAAATAATTAGGCAGTTAGGAGGAGAATAATGAGGGAGGCTTTGGGGACTGAGCTTGGAGCGTAATGCAGTTGGAATAATGTACATGATTTCCACAAAATCCTTTCACTGTGTAGTATAAAAAGTGCAGAGTAACTGATTGCTGTAGCATGAGACACAATCATCACACTTAATAAGGGATGCCTACATAGTAATTAAAAGGGCAGAGCTGTCTACAGGAGTTCCATAATAAGTATATTTTTCTCCATTTGCTGTTATTATACTCACAGTGTATGAATGGTTTCGACTTCATCATTACCGACGCCGGTTTGTTCAGGTCACATAGGCAGTTTAATTATCTTGCAAAGTAATTTAATACTGTTTTTGCAGCTTAATGCAGTGCCAATAAACCTTTGGATCTTTGATGTGACCGTGGTCATTTTCCAGGCTGAATGATACCTCACTTTTTATTGATGCCATCTTGATGTCAGCCGATAAAACAGATCGTGGTAATTTACGTCTTTTAAAAGAAAAAAAAAAAAATAGATCTCCTGCCTTCAGAATACAGTAGAAAGTCTGTAATCAGCTGCTTCAGACTTAAACTGAGCATCGTTTTGTTTTCTCCCTGCCAGTTTGTTGTGTTTGTTGATGTTGGGCTGTGCATGTTGTCTCATTTTAATCCCCAGTGTTGTAAGAAAAGAGGCTTTTTCTTACAGTTTGTCCATTCGGGGTGGATACAGACATCCAAACACACCATCAGCTGGCTTCCTTGTTGCCAAACTCACTGATATCCCACTCATGTTGCAGTGACCTTACATGGGCAACGCTGCCAAATCAGCAACCAAGGTGTGTGGCTGGACCAGACTGTGCCTGGAAAATCTGGCACTGAAACCAAGCTGAACTTTTTGTTTTTTATTTATTTCCTCTGAACATCACAGAGAGGTGGTACTCCCCTTTGATTAAACATTACACCAGTGGTCCCCAACCACCGGGCCGGGGCCTGGTACCGGTCCGTGAAGCATTTGCTACTGGGCCGCACAGAAAGAATAAATAATTTACATAACTTTTTCCATTGTACTCATCATTAGAGTCTGAAAGACATTTTATATTTGAAAAATGACCAGATTCTCTCCGACTTAACTTTCGACTGTGCCTCTTGACATGTCAATACGCTTGTCTCGGTCACGTGATCAGATACGTTACCCAAAAAGAGTCCACCAATCATAGACATACACACTAGACGGTGCGGAGCCTGTGTCCGCCCACCGCTTCAATACGTCAGAGTGGCCGCCATATTGTGAGGGTCAAGTCTGCCCTGTCAACCTATACAAGTCAATGTGACAGCGATAGGTTTTGTGAAGAAAACCATGAAAATATACATTTACGTGACTGTGAAGAATCATTGCTTTAATTTTTAGCTTATTAAAATAAAAGAAAAATAAAACATAAAAAAAACAAATAAACAACAAATAAAAAAATATTAAACACAACAACAAAAAACATTTTTTCCTACCTGTGGAAGGTAACTCCACGCAGTCAGTTGTCGTTATTTTGCCGGTTTGTACAACCCCATGCAGAGCAGTGATGCAGCATCAATGCTGAAGTCTCGACAAATGACTCACAAGATGGCGAACACACTGACGTATGTTCCCTCCAGTTGGTGAGGCGTATGCTGCCAATTAGCAAAAAAGAGTTAAAAACAAACATCTTTGGAGCGCTTCTTTGCAGAGCGTAAACTTTTGTTTTTAATGCCGGTTGTTATTTTATTTTTGCTATATTTATCTGCCACACCTTGAAGGTCTGTGAAAATAATCCCTACATTAAACCAGTCCGTGGTGCAAAAAATGTTGGGGACCCCTGCATTACACTGTTTGTGGATTAAAAAGAATCAGAGGAGTGAAGTATTTTTTACAGGATTACTAATAAATTACTCCCAGTGAGCTGTTGAAAAGTCATCGTCTCTCCTTCTCTCATGTTATTGCTTATTCATCATGTTTTCCTTCAGGCGAAAGATAAACTTTCAGATTTACAGTTCAACGATTTGCAATATCAGTCCTCCTTCACTCTGACATTCAAGGTATTCAAATATGAAACCCATCAATGCGTAGCAAGGGAGACTCACACCGTATGAATGTCCTTGTGGAAGGTGTAGTGGTAATGAGTTATGTATTACCTGATGGGAATGTCACTCACTGTGGGCTTTATTTGTAGTGGGGTGGCAGATTTTTTAAATGCGCTCGCTCTGTTCTGTTTCACGTGCTTCGACTGTAAGTGGCTACATCATGAATTACCTCAATTATGATGAACTTGACGACATATTTCAATTTTACAGCACACACACATGTACCATCGTATTTTTAATCTTTGCACTAAAGTCTCTGAACAGTCCTTGAAAAAAAAAAACAGAGTACATGACAGAAGTGTTTCACTTCTTTGAAATGGAGATTTAAAACAAACTGTGTAATTGCAAAATGATAACTGGCGCTTGAACTTTGATCAAGTGCAATTTTCACAAACAGAAAGGTTTCAAAATTGCTCAGTAAGAGGCTTTGATCTGGGATGTATCAATACCAGGTGGCAGAGTACTCTATCGTGGCTTATTATTACAGCAGTTTCATTTGGGGGTGTGTGTATGTGTGTGTGTGCTCATTTGTTTGTCGAATGATCACTTGCTAGAGCTGTGAATGACATCAATAATGATAAAGTATTAATGAAAAAATAAATGTAATATACTAGAAGAATATGAAATTGATGAAATAGGTAAATTACATAAGAACACAAAAGCACCCAGAGAGCAAAAGTGTCTACAGAGGAATAATACAGCAATCACTTTCCCATTGTAACAGGTAGAGATTTGTATTTATGTCTTATATTTAGTCTCAACAAGCCTGGTGTATGTTTAGAAATTAATCTCTTGATGAAAAGTGATTGGTCGTCCACCCTGCTGTGGAAATCTGTGCTCGTACCAGGTACAGTCTGTACATGTCGTTTGTGTTATGCATTGTAAGGCGAGGCTGTATTTAACAATTACTGTAAGTGAAAGAAAAATAAAAAGTGGCCGGCTCAGCATCAGCTCACCGCAGAGACAGATTAAAGACGACTACATACACGTGGAAATCAACACGACTCAGGCAACACTTGAAAGCTTTCTATGGTAATTCCTGCTTTTAACTGATTGACTCCAACGACAACAACAAAAACAAGAAGCCATCTCTAAATCATTGTTCATTCACAGATGTGGCTCTTAAACTACAACACATCTCACCATGCCTCCTTTTCCTCACTTGCCGGGAATAATTTCTGTAATTGCTGCAGCCTATACTCCCTTTTAATTCCTTCAAGTGCATCCACTGGACTCCCGGTCGCTCGTGGCAGGCCTCCCACGGATCATTCAGGCTCTGAACTTGAAAACCATCTTAATCAAGCATGCTATATCAATACGGTTGTGTAAATCAGGGCAAGGCAGCACTTCTCATCAGTCACAGGCTTTACCCTTACAGGGCCGGTGGAACCCCAGAGATTAAAAAGCCAATATCTTAAACAGGGTATTTTACTGGCCTCAAATGATTTTTGGTAGGTACATTATTGAGTGGATTTTTTCACTTAGGACTCCTGTCCTTCAGGGGATTTTAATCTTTTTTTATTTTTTTTCTTGTTCAGTACAAAGGGATTGCAATGAATATTTTGGGCAAGTTTGTTTTGGCAAGTTTACTTTGATAAATTCGTGTGCTGAAAGACTTCTCTACAGGATGATATACCGTATTTTCCGGACTATTCCACTATTGAATTTATTCCAACAGTTTCATGTGGTCCACTCAGACCGGGTCTGATGTGACGAGGCTAAATGTATCGACGGCACAGAGCTTGCTAGCTTGTAAAAAGCTAACTAGCTTTGTGCCGCCGATACTGAGCCACGCCGGTGTTTAAGTCGCAGGGTTCAAAGCATCGGAAAAAAGTAGCGGCTTATAGTCCGAAAAATACGGTAAATCTCTACCTTCTGAAGTGTTCATCTCAAGGCTGTTTCTGTGGTGTACACACACACAGAAAAAAAAAAAACATTAATGTTGTAATCTCTGCTCAAAATGAACTTATTTTGAGCCCCTGTTATTTTATTTTATAGTTGTGTTGACTGTTTATGCTGTGATCAAAGATGCTGTTCTGTGACTTTAAGAAACATTTTCTCCAGTTGTAAAAAATTAAATTCCTCCGATGATACACTAACTCTTGCATGTGTTGAGTCCACACAGTATAACAAATAAAATAAATAAAGTCATAATGTTGATACAATTAAACTGTTTTTTTTTTTTTGTATGTGTGTGTTGAGTCAGTGTCACCACTTTCCTATTTGTTTACCATCCATTCACTTTTCATTAAGAAAGCATCAGGCCTGTGATTGGAACTCCATTTAGCAAAACAAGACTCCTCTCAGGGGGAAGAAAATGGCATTAAGAAGGAAGTGTGCAAAACGCCTTTTAATGGTTTGTAATAAGGCTGGGAAGCCAGAAGCTATGCAATATCTATTTCTGCCTAAACCCGTCTGCCCCCTGATCCATGACCAATCTGATCAGTGCAGCTTGCAGGGGAAATAATATGCAAAATGTAATAATCTGTTTAAGCAGCTCTTTGGTTCTCACACTGGAAACTGAGCAGCGGCGCCTAAAATGGCAGGGAAGTAGCAGACAGATAGAGCTTTAGATCTATTTAGCAGTGCTTTTCAGCCCTGAGGGGGTTTTTATCTTATGAGTCATACAACGGCTACTCGCCCTCTTGGCTTTTTTTTTTCATTTTCCCATCTTTACCAGGCATTTGTGTTCTGTCAAACTCATTGTGCTGTGTCTAACATCAGCTTATGTTCAGTGGTTGTCCCCTCTGTCTGGGGCCCAGTTTCTTCAGTTCGCTCTCTCTCTCTCTCTGAAAGACAGTGGAAATAGACAAAGAAAAAGGAGTGTGAGTGTGTGAGTGTGCATGTATTCAAGCACAACATTTTTAAATTCTTGCAGTTTCAGCACACTCCAAAGCGTACAGAAAAAAAAAAGGGAGAAACTAGTTTTCCTCCTCACTCCTCTGACAGTGTCACTTTATGTCAAACTGAAAGTAAAAGCACAGAATACAATACATAATAGATTTAGTGTTGACCTTGAAAGAGTGAAGATAAATTAAGGTAGGAGGTGGGGTTGGCTAAACAAAGCATTTCTATGTATGTTATTAGTGATGTGATGCAAAAAACTCAGAGAGCACAAACATCTGCCAGGACATAATTCATCTGTACTGATGCTATCAACTAAACACTTATTACATAAAGGGATTTTTCTGTTTTTTTTGTTTTTTTTTACATGACTCCATCCCATGATCTCACTCAAAATGTAATCTTTTTTTTCCTGCCTCTCCAAAACAAACAAACAAATAAAAGTGCATGTACCTATGTATATATACAGGGTGTCAGTAAAGTCCTATTACAATTTAAAAAATATATCACAAAGGCAAATGATAAGATATTTTAATCTGGTTTGTTGCATCAGTGCTTTTGTGTGTTTCAGGTGTTGATGAAAGAGGTTCTGTTAACTCCTCTCCAAGGAGTTTGTAATATATTTTTTAAATTGTAAAGGGACTTTAGGGACACCCTGTATACATAATCACAAAGATCTATTCTGTATTTTTTCCATAACATTGCTAACACACATCAACAACAAGACACACACACACCAAGTGGAAACATAAGCTTGTTGGTGGCGGTAAGCACGACGATAACAGACATCTGAGAGGACAATCATGCCTTTTGTGAGCATCTCCGTTTCTGTTTCTGCCCAATTTCATCTAACAAACTACTGACTTGCAGGCCTCCTACATCTAAGGTCAGTGCATCAATATCACTGCTGTTGAGTGGCTCGTACGCTCCTTAAATTAAACAAAAGGAGTTGAAACAGCGCTTGTTGTTTTGTGACTTGGAGGCAAGTGACCCGCTCGCTCTCCTGAGATGTGCCGCCTACTTAAAACTTAAACGCTTTAACTTAAAGCTAAGTGGATGTTTGTTACATTCAAGCCCTGGACAAACACACAATGCAAATTAAGCCAATCAGCGGGATGTGTATTGTGTGTATTTTACAGTAAAAAAGTGAGCATCACCGTGTTGCTGTGATTATCACTGTTGTGGATCATTCTCATGTTGTCCTCGTGTCTCCACAGCGGCTGTATTCACACAAGTAATTGCAAGGTTTGGTGTGAACACAGCGTAACAATTATATGTATGTAAATGTAAATCTGTGGTCCTACTGCTTCATCAGAGCCAAGATAAACCGAATACAAGATATTACACGCTGACCTTTTTCAAGTACTTTTTAAACTCTGCTATCTCTTCATCCTTTCCTTTTCCTCCCATCAGCTCATTGTATGGATTGCATTTTACTGTGTTGCAGGATGAGGGTTCATGTAACCGACCTGTCCTTTTCTGTTTTAGTGGGAGGCCCATTAGACACAAAATTAAAGTTAAGAGGTCCTCTTTAATTAAATGCAAATGGGCTGAACTTTTCACTCTCTCTATCTGTGCTAAACATAAATGTATCCATGAGCGTACTTAGTAACAAGAGACGGAGGAAATCACACAGCTCTTTGTTTCTGATCTGAAATATGTATAATGTTATGTAATTGCTCCCTCTGAAGTGAAACCTTTTGTACTACACTGCTGCACCTGTGGGTAATTGTTTGCCATCAGGCAGTATCGTCTGGGAGCTGTCAACACAGAGCTTTCCACTCTCTGGCGGTGCCGTCTTCAGGGACACAATAAGCATCTGGCAGGTTAAAACTGTACTGCCGAGCGTGAACTCAAACTCCAGAGAGTGAGGGTGAGGGTAAAAGAGACAGAAACAAAGAGATAATCCAAAAAATGCTGTGGAAAGAGGTTAAAGCATCGCGATGAAAGAGAGCACGGGATAAAATGATGGTGATGATGACCATCTATCATTGTAGGTACTCCCAGTGCATTAAGGGGTGACATGACTGATAACTGAGTGTGTCTAAGCGCTGTAGACCAGACCCCAGTATCCCCTCTGAAAGCTCCAATCATGAGTGATGGTTGTTGCCCGCCTGCTCTGGCAGCTACACAGGCCTCTGAGATGGCAGTGGATAAGCGTGACCTGCCCCGGGATCTTAGAGCCAGTGCCACTAGTCCATCAGCCAGAGTGAGACGAGAGGGTCATTTCTCATGAGCGAAGTGAATTAATTTATTCAGCAACGAAGGAGATTATAATGACCCGTATCCAGACAGTGTGTAATTATGTTCACTTCATGAGGTGAATGAGGGGGCAGTGGGATGATTTTTTCCTCTAGAAATAATCAATCAAAAGCAGAGGGCAGTTTATGTGGGATGGTGCACTGGAGGAGAAACTGCATGTTTGTTTATGGATTCATTTATTTTAGTTCATATAGATTTTAATTTTTGAGAAATGGTAATCAGATGCCCGTTTTCCACCAAACAGGTTCCAGGACCAGTTCCTGACTTAGCCCCAGTTTGTTGTGTTTCCACTGCCGTGAGAACCGGACCCAGCTGCTAAAACAAGGGCCAACTCTGGCCCCACTTCTTTGCTGGGTCAGACTTAGCCCCGATTAAGCAGCGACTACACCAGGAGCTGGAGGAGCGACAGTAGAAACACAGCTAGCGACAGTAGAAGAGTAAAGTAATGAAAATACGGTTTTGGCTCTGGATCAGTGTTGACTGTAAAACCAGGGACAGAACTTGTATGCACACGATAACTCCTCCATTTAAACATTATTACAGCGAGGGTGCGCTAGCGCTGTCATATGCAACCAGGAAGGACAACGTAATTCCCCCAAACTGAATAAATACCGCATGTAGCGATGCAACACCGCTCTGTTAACTCAATCATGTTGTAACTAGAATATCCACTGAAAAAAATATTTTTGTCATGGACTGATAGTAACAGGGTAACAGTAGTTTGTTAACAGCAAAAAAGTCCCAGAAGTCTTATAACGTCACTTGTTTCCACCTTCACAGCCCAACTTCTGGATACTTAACTCTCACTGTCAACTACATTTATCACACTGCAGCTTTTCCAGGAGCCTTAAAACAGTTTTCATACATTTTTTTCCTGTTCAACTTGTAAAACATCAAGTTTTAAGATTAATACAGATCAGATGTACAGATAGATACAGATGCATGATTGTTCTGTTTGATCAATGAATTACAAATATGTCTGTGTGGTAAATTCAGACTAAAGTCTGTAAAAGAAAGTCCCCTATAGGCTCTGAGCTCAACTCTTCTGGCAGAGTCAGTAGTTATTTATTGATTTCAAATACTTCTGAGGTACAACTGTTTTTCTGCCATCCAGCTGGTCCTATTGCAAGAGGGTAGTGATGGTGGTTTTTCCTCTTTAAATAAGATTTTGTTACCTGATCAGTACCTCATGAAGTAGAATGAGGTGTACATGTGTTGAAATTCAGCAGACACCGGCTGTCAGACATGTACTGATGCTGATTTCAGACAAATTTGCAGTGGTCTCTTAATTCTTTCCCAAGCTGTATATAACAAATCCTGCATGAATGTTGGAAAGCTACTTGGTCCCTCAGTGTGAAATGTGACCCCTGAAACAAAAAAAAAAAAGCACCTGCCTCTGGTGGTCAGTGTTCCTGGTTTTCACACAGAAGACTTGGGTTTGGCAAAGGTGTTATTTTTTTATTATTGTTTGTTTTTCTTTTTCTGGCAAAACTGCCAAAAAAACAGAGCAAGCCAAAACCTATGAATATGAAACATTGTGTTATCAACACTGCTCTTTAACCTGCTTAGCTTTCTGTGGCAGTGAGTGCAGGGAATAGTATGAATATGGCAAGACACAAGCAGGAGTGGGTAGAAAAGTTAAGAAGTTAGAGTAACCAAAGCACTGCTGGGTGAAGGCAGGTTATGTCCATTGAAAGTCCAACAAAAACTCCAAGAGAAGAAGAAAATAAAATAAAACTCTGAAAAGGGAAAACCAGAATACAACAATGCATATAATTAAAAAAAAGAACAAAGAAAAACAACCAGTGGAAAGTAAATTTAATTAAACTTCAGAAAGTTCTTCAAAGTTTTATGTATTTCAGACAAATATTAATTTTGCAATTATTGGGTGACAAGGTCTAGGGTAGAAGATCATTAAGATTTTTGCACATACACAGAAATAGTTTTGTTTTTCAAGAGGAAATTTACACTAATTTGACACTTCAGAGTCTGTGTACATATCCAGGATTGTGGCTGATTATCTCTAATTTAGAGGATCCTCATGCTGTTTCTTAAAACATTTTCTTGTTATGAATGTTACCAAATGCTAAATTGGTGAAGTACTCTTTTAATCAGAGCCCCAGAACTAGAAAATTGCAAGAAATATAAAAAAATCAAGTCAAATAGATTCATTCTGAATGTGAATATTTACTTTGTGATACAATTGCAGAGCTCCCAAACTCTTGTTTCAGCTTCTTTGCCAAAATGTGCACAAAAAATATGTGTCTCAGAGGGATTGAAAAAGAGACAAATTCCTTACAGCATGCACAATGTGGTGATGGAGTTCCCTAATTATGTTGTTGTTTTCTTTCAGAGCCCCCTGACTAATTTATAATCTAGCCTGTGGAATTGCCACGGATAAATGCTGGAGTCTCCAGGCAGGGATGGTTAGCACCCATTTATGGAAATTGAGCTGAGGAAGTGCATTGAGATGTATTAGACTAGACACAACCAAGCCCAGAGGAAGCCCTCCACCTCGGGGTAAAATATGCTGAGAGATACTCTGTTTGTATTTCTCAGGGAGGTCAGCCCTCATTTCTAATCAAAGGTCCAGACACTGATAATACTGGGGACCATTGTGTGTATTCAAATACAATGTGATATTTATGGAGGGCCACATCAGGATGCAGGAATGTGTCCGGAGCATCTTTGCTCTCTGTCCTCTTCATATGCCAAGACTGAGCCCCGCGGCCACAGAAATAAAAGATAAAAATGATAAACAGGGAGGACCCACGAAGGAATGTGGGAGCAGAACGAGTGGAAAGTGTGGAAATAAGTTTGAAAGTGGGCACTTTTTGCTTTACAATCGTGAAAGTAAAATTCACTTATTCAGTGCATTCATCTCCACATTTGGACCTCATCTTAAACATTACTGGCCCCACTGGGAGAGATTCTCTGTCCTCTCAGACGTCTCCGTGAAGGTTGAGGTTTGTTACGCCACAAACTGACTGAAAATGCGATTTTAACTGCATCATACCGTTCATCATGATTTGATCTGCATGTCCTGGTTTCACATGTTAGCCCTGATGAGCATGCTACATAAAGCCTTGGTCCCTACCGGATGCACTAATTTAGGAATCGTGCGTCCCTTGCATTTTTTTCAGGCCCTTGGAGTTGTGGAGGTCGCAGAGATAAAATAAAAAATTGCAAGGGCTTCATCATGTGGTGTGCAAGGGCGATTTGAGATATCCTTCCAACATGAATGAGAGTTTGGACGTGCATCCTCCGTAGTGGTGGTACTGAAGATGTTGGGTGGTTTTGCAGCTTGTGCTCAGGCGCTGCACTTACTCCATGTGTTCGAATTACTTTGTAACTCGTGAGTGTGTCCACCATACTCCACACACGCAGGAAGCTTGCTCCCGCCATGCACGTCAGACCTGTGGACACCATACAGCACAGTTGTGTCCTTTTCAAAATGTGGGGATTCGTAGAGTTTGTGGACATCCTCCATACGTGCCTGGGGGCGGTCTGCGAATTTGTTGCCATTTTTTGCACATACACACATAAAAGGGACTTAACTTGGGCACCTAAATTGACAGTGGAAGATGTAGTATTACCTCGTATTGCATCTCATCTACCACAGCAATACTACAACCCCAGTGCTGCTTATCTCACATGTATGTTAATTTTTTTTTCTTATTCTGATTATTTTTATTTTCTTGGCTTCTCAAATCTAGTTAGAAGTTAAAGCCCTTGAAATGTACCATCTCATCTTTGAGGAGGACCTTAAGTGCACTCAAGCAATCCAGTGCTATAACATAGTCACATCAAGAAGGACTTGCACAAACACATAAGGGCTCTCACGCCATCCCACTTCCTGTTACCACCACCTGCTACATTTTTAGAGTGTCATCTAAACAAAGAGTGAATGAGAAATGAAACAAATAAACAGACCAAATAACATCAAGTGTCCTTGTAACCTGAAACACAGGAAAATACAATCAAAAATGCAGATTTAAGGTAAACAAGCAAAAAAGTCTTGAAATGATGAAAAGAAGAAATGGATGTTAGTGAGTTATTCCTGTACTTTAAACTTAAAAGAGGCGGCTGTGGCTCAGGTGGTAGATCAGGTTGCCTATGAATTGCCTATGAATCGTAAGATTGGGCAAGACACTGAACCCTAAGTTGCTCCCAATGGTGGCTAGCGCCTTGCATGGCAGCTCGGTAGCCATTGGTGTGTGAATGGGTGGATGAGTTGCCTTGTAAAGCGCTTTGGGACCTAGCTAAGGTCAAGAAAGTGCTATATAAATGTACTATATTTACCATTTAAAAGGCACATCTCTCCCAACTTTCTATAAAATTTCTATTTTAGTGTGTCTATATGAATTGAAATATGCTGGACAGTCAGTCAGTCATCTTCTATACCTGCTTTCTCCACACTTGGGTCGCAGGGGTCTGCTGGAGCCTATCCCAGCTGTCATCGGGCAAGAGGTGGGGTACACCCTGGACAGGTTGCCAGCCTATCACAGGGCTAACATATAGACAAACAACCATTCACAATTTAGTTTTATCAATTCACCTAACAAGCCCAGAGAAAACCCACACATGGACAGGGAGGACATGCAGACTGGTACAGAAAGGCCTGAGCCGAGATTCAAACCCCGAACCTTCTTGCTGTGAGTTGCAAGTGCTAAGTGCACCACCGTGCCGCACTATGGAGGACAGTTGAAGTAAAAATTTAAAATTAAAAGCACAACTAATGAAAATGTCTCATACATGGAACAATAGTCGGGAATGCTCAGAATGACGCTGAAAGAAATGGTCATATCAAGTCTGTGCGTCTACAGAGAAAGTCCTGCAGAAACATTTTGGTGTCACAGAAAACATTTTGGAGTCTCGCTCTGCCTTCCTCTCTTGCCCTCTCTTGCCTGCTGAGCTCCACTCATTTTTTTGTCGCTTGAGCACTTGCAGCCTAAAAGTTCTCTCCATGTCCCTCCACAGGACAAAGAACTAAATGGAGAGCGAAGAAGCAGAGCTGGAAGTGGTCAGCCTCTACTGGCTTAAAAATGTTTTAGCCTGCCCTGTGTGCTGGCACTCATTTCTCCTGACAAGCCCCCGGCTCAGAGGACAGCAGAAGTGCTCTACAAAAAAAAAAAAAAAAAAAAAAAAAGCTATCCCAGCTGAATATTGCCCTTCAATCTGCAGGGGGTAGAAACTGAAGGCAATTTTAAAAGTCTGGTTTCTCCTTTTCTTACAACTTTGCTGTAAGGACCAGTGTGTTCTCATTGGCTACTGTTTGCCAATTACTCTACCTACTAACACACGGTTGTCAAACTTTTCTACCACAGGATGCCACTGTGGTTGGTCTTCAATAACAAACTCTCCATTCCCTGGAAAAAAGGAGGGCCATAAACTCATGTTGTCCTGCCAACAGCTTGGAGCCGAACATGCAGAAAAACGAAACAAAAAAAAAAACTGTGGTGATCACTTCCAGACAGGCCTTTTAGATTCCTGTGGAGTTCATCATTTCCAACAACTTTAAATGAGGCAGGACCATCTGTTTAAACACAAAAGCCAAACAATGAATGTTCTTCACACATCCTTTCAAGAATCTATTTTAACAAGACATTTCACCCCCAGTGTACAGTATGCTCTCATGGAAAGTTGGACTTGGGTTAGAAATCTAATTTTGGTGTTAAACACCTTTACTGTGAGATTAGAGAGAAGTGGGCCTGTGACCAGAAGGTTGCTGGTTTCCTGCTTTTACTACTTCTAGGCTGAGGTCCAATTTATTGTCTACACCACTGAGCGGATAATTGGCTGTCAGCTGCCTCCTGAAATTAAATGCACAAAGCTAGAATGAATAAGGGAGCAGAAGGCACTTATCTTGCACACAAAGACGACCAACTTCGCACTTAGAGGTGGTAGATGGGCGACGAGCAATTATGCTATTTAACCACGCACGATTGGAGCGACCCCTGTTTTCCCCATTTTTCTTTATCTCATTATAACATGACCCCAAAAAAAACTACAACAACACAAAAAAAAGATAAGAACTTTGTTGTGGATGTTCTCAACTTTAAAAGGAGAAATGTGTCGACCTTAATTGGGAAGACAACGCTTAAAATAAAGGCTGTTATACCTACATTATACCTGTAATAGGAAGCTTTAGGCCATGTTAGAGCCTGATATGTAACAATGACCTGAAATGTAACAATGACCCAAATTGTTACAAAAAATAAATAAATAATAAAATGTGAAATGTAAGAACTGGTCGATAATCAAACAAACAAGATGCTGAGCCCAAAAAGTAAAAACTTTTTTATTACATTTTTTCTATTACATTTCAGGCTCAGCACTTTTGTTACATTATTGACCAGTTATTACATTTCAGGTTTCATTATTAATATTATTTTTTTTATAACAATTCGGGACATTGTTACATATCGGGCTCTAACAGGCCAGCAACATAGGGGAGAGGTTGAGGTGAAGACACTGACTGAAGATTTGGGGTAATATTCCTGTTTGTGAGTTTATCTAAACAGCATGAGTTAGTTTTAAAGTACACCATGGATGCAATTTAATAGGGTTAAAACCAACCATTACACCTTTTCCATCACTTTTATTTTCCATATCCCCCAGGCTATTAGGTTTGGCACACATGAGGTAAACCAATACAAGCAAAATATAAACCTGTTCTAAATGAAAATAGTTTTTACACATGTAATTATAATTTATGGATATCTGCTATTCCAACATGCACTGTTTCCTGTACCATCTGTAACAGATTTCTGTTTGAGATTTCTATGGGCATGATGGTTTGGCGAGACATCAGCTTGGCTCGGGGAAAAATGCAGAATAGACATTGTGTAAAAACTGAATAGCAGTTTTGTTACAATTTAATGCACAGTCTTTAACATTTGTGATGCGATTGTGCATGAATCCCACAATTCGACACGAGACAACATGCAGGAGAGATTTCTGTGGAGTTAGCAACAATCCTCCGTCTATTCAATCTGAATCCCGATGCGATTTCCATCCCTCCTCCTCCTCCTTTTTCTCCTCTTTTGTATCCCCATCAAGTAGGCCAGTTGATGTGGGACAGCAAAACAAGCCCCTCTTTTTACACGTCTCCCTCAGTGGGATGGTTAGTAAGCTCACAACATAGCACCAGGAGTTCAGGAATCATCTTATTTCAGTCTCTAACCTAAACAGTTTGTGCTGTGCCACTCGCTTCAGGGCATATCATTTGAATATGTTTAACAATGCACTATTTTCTGCAGTGTCAGTATGATGTTAAAAGAGTCTGTTTTTAAGTGAGTAGACTTATCATGAGAATTTCATCTTAATTGCCCATTTGCTACTAGAATGATCTTAAAGTGATGCAGTTGTGATTTAACAAAGCTGGAGATGAGCCGATATGGGTTATTTAAGAGAGGAGGAGTCACACATACAGCCTTGTTTGTGAGTTTGAAATAAACATGAAGTGAGGGAGAGAGTCCTTTTTAAATTGCTTCTGTAAAGAATGCACTTTACTCCCACATCACACCTCGAAAAGTTACTTTTCATGTTACATCACTGTGTTGTTGGTCACTACTTCATGTGTGTAACTATTTTAACCCTTTACCTCTGAGCGTAGTGCCGGTGCTACGCTTCCACATGCGTCTTTGGATTACCGTAATTACGTTACGGTTTGTGCAATCAGAAAAATTCCAGTGGTTTCTGAGAGCTGAGACGTTGCACTTTACAGTAAACATAGTGTCATTATGGTAATTTCCCTAGCACCTCTCCCAGAAGCCGGCAAAGTAGCCAATGTACTACATGTTGTAAGAGTGTAATAACAGTGACCATGAAGCAAGAAAAGCAGAAAAACACAGAATCTGAGTTTAGAGTTTTAGTGAACAAAACGCTGCAATTTCACATAAATGTTATATTTTGGATGTTACATTTGAATTTCATATCAAAATAAGCATAAAAACTCCAGGTGGAAATCTGCAGGCTCAGGTGGTAAAGGGTTAAGCAAAAACTAGAAAGCACTCAACTTCTGCCAAAGTCATGGTCCATGTCTGATCTGCACCACATTGTCTCACATTGTTGACACGATCATCCTGTATGTCTGTTTTCAACTGAAACCATTAGGATGTGACAAAGTTATGAATCTTACCAATACGAGCTGAAACATTTGGTTTGTATTTACCACTTCCTGCTTCTTTCCCTCCAGCTCTTAGCCGGTGTTGGTGTTTTACTTCCCCCTACAGGTTCTCCTTTGCTATTGTCATTGTTAAAATATAACAGAAGGGGCTTTTTTAGGGACATTTTAAAATCATTCGTTCCTTGAGTAATACCCTATGTCTGTCAACAAAACAAAAACAAAAAACAATCACAACATTGGTTTGATGCATTATCTGTAATGTTGCAAAAAGAGTAATGGACATTTAGACAAATAAACAAACAAAGCAATGCAATAGCATCCAAAACAATAATTTTAACTGCATACTTTCACAAAGAAAAAATAAAAATCTCCCACTACTCGAGGTGAGTTTGTACAGAGCAGCTGTGCTGTTCAACACCACATTTTTTTTTTTTTTTTCTTATCCCCACGAGCGTTTTTTATTGCATACCCACCACTTCTCATTTCTTCCTGGTACTCATAATATTTGCGCTCCCTTGAGCTTTTGTTCTCACTTGCACAAACATTGTGGTAAAGACTTGGTAGGCTCTTGTTTTTAACCAAACTCTGAGCTTCACCACCTTCTTTTATTTTGTTGGAGTCATAACTGGATCTACTTCTGGAGTATTCTGATCTGTACTGAATACGCCACTGGGCTTAGAGTCCGGCTGCTATCCGCAACATTAGTAATAAAAAAAAAAAACACCCACTCAATTATTTTTCAGTTTATATATTAAAAAAACAACACACAAAATATCCTGAACTAAGAAGAAAACCTACTTAATATGTTAAGATTGTCCCATTATTAAGAAAAAAATAGATAAAATGTATTGATGTGCTTCACAAACTTCCCATTACAAACTGGAGTTGGACATTAAACACACAGCAGCCCACAGGTTTTAATTCAACCATAGCAATATATCTGTAGCACCGTCACCACAGCGCAGCTCACTAATTAGCCATTAGCTTCTAATTTATAACATTAATTAGAGAGCAGGCAGTGAAGTTGCACAAAATAACTCGTCCAGACCAGTTCCCCAAGTGTTCATCTGTGGATTGAAACCACAGCATCCCTGATAGGAAAAAGGAGAAAATATCAGGTTACACCAGATAAAACATTTAAATATATTTCTGCATCTTTTACAAACCTCCATTAACTTTTTCTAAACCTCCACATGATCTTGTGTGATTTCATTTCAAGAGTTTAATTTCCTGGTTAAATAAATACAAAAATAAAATAAAATCCTGCATCTTCCCTTAGGCATTGTATGGGACGTGTTCACAATTGGATAACATTTAAACTTGTGGCCCTCCAGCACCTCACTTGGTAATAACATTGACCGACTTGCTCATCACTCGTGACCAGCTTGACAGTGTCAACTAAGTCTGTTTAACCAGAGATAAATCAGCTGATACCTGAAGTCAAATCACCCAGTGTGATACTAAACTTCACAGGGATATTACTATTAAACACTTCCCTTCAGCTGATCTGTATTTTTGAGACTGACAATATTCATGACTAATTTCTTTTTTCTGGTGATAACACATGTGCGGGGTTCACAGAGATTTATTTTGCTTGCTGCTTGGAGTCCTATCCAAACTTAGATATCATTGTTTTAGATTGTAGATCAGAGGCACGCTGACTTTACAAAGACAACCTGTTTGATTCATCTTTTCATCATCTGTCCATTTTTATTCTCAAAATCAGTCATAGTAGAAACAAGTTCCCTGCAAAATTAGTCAGATTTCAACATAACTAATATCACAACAAATGATGAAATGTGTTAACTGTTTTTTTTGTCATGTATGTTCAGATTAGACATTAATTTCCTCTCCTTATACTGGGACGACACAGGAAGGAAGAGGTCTGCTGGGTTTAACTGCAGTGAAAGCATACGTGTTGCAGCTCAATTTCTTAGGCATATAATCATAAATACAATCATAAATTTAAAATTCATGAGTCCCTTAATTTTTAATTTTATTGAGACATTCACGCTGGTCAGCTCAGTTCCCTTTATTTCAGACATAAAGTTCATGGAGTTAAAATATTTAGACAGTAGATGAGGGATATCAGAGATGGAAAAAAAAGAGCAGTGATTGAGCCCCATTAAAGAGTCATAAATTACACAAGGATCAGGCTATAGGGGATACAGGTTAATTGGGCTGAAGTGGTGTTTTGTGAATATGCCAAAGCATTAAAATAAATACCACACACTTGCCTGGATCATGTCAGAACCTCTGCTGTTGTTTATGCTTAACGACCACTTAATCATATTTATTGATAATAAAATCCAGTCACCTTTCCCTCTGTGCTGTCTTTAGAGCTAAAGCATTAGATGTTTTCTTTTGAATTTTCTTTTTCGGCAATAGTCTTTTTATTATATTTATTAGTTAGTTATGTGGTAGACTGTTCTGCTTTATCTCTTGTCTTTATCACAATTACTCCAGCATCTGTGACACATTCACAGTAACTCTCTCTATTTACACATAGATAACAGATTTCAGCGTTCATGTCAACTTTCCATCAGGATTATTGAACTTTTCTGAAGGCTCTGATACATCTGTACAATAACCAATATAAAACCAAACTGCTAAACAATACTGAGCTCTAGAGGAGGTGTGTCATAGTTACTGGTCCAATATCAGACACTTTAACGTGATCCATGTGTTAGTAATGAAGTTCATCACGGCAGAATTATAATTATCAGCTTGTAATGTGCATATCACAATTTCCTTTGATAACGTTGTTAGTGACATCTGTGCTTTTCCAACCATGAAAGTCAAATTGTGAGTCAGAAGATAACAATCACACATGAAAGTATTTGTACTGCAGTGAGAGGAAACTTTATTGTGGGAGTCAAGGATTAAATTCTTTAAATTAAAATCTACATTTTTAAGGATATTATACATTGTACATATATCTGCAGTTTTATGGCAACACAACAAATTCAACAAATAAAACAGTGTGTAGTGGAAATAATAATATTCTCTAAAAGATTATCCACGAAATTTCACTGTTAAAAACATTGACTCATTATTAAAATTATATAAATATTTAGATTTTATTTAATTGAAAAAGCTGTTAAAATTTAAACATCTTTGTTTGATTACAGTTGTGCTCATTAGTTTACATACCCATTACATTAGTTTCTGTTGTCATTGTGATTCAAAAATCAGACAATCTCTGAAAAATGGCCAAAAAAAATCACAAATTCTGCCAGGGTATGTAAACATATGAGCACAACTGTATGTCATTTTCCAACAATGTGGAATAAATACTGAAAATAAATGTTTTGGTTTCTATTTTTACATCGTCCGTCCTTTTTCCCCAACAAATATTTCGACTCCCACAGCATGAAAATCACAAATATAATTGCTGACACTAGTAATTACTCCATAAAACTCCACCGCTCTTTAATTTGCATACAGGAGGTCACTGAGCCAGTAACATGAAGCGGAGCCATCATTAATGTCATTAGTTACACCTGCACTGGTCTTTCCATGACAGGTCAAAGGTCAAAACATCTTGTGAAGGTGGACTGGCTCTCAGGTTAGTGTCCGAGGACTGTACAGTTTATTGCAAATGAATATGTTAAATTGTACTTTTTTTTTTTTTTTATATATTTTTGTAGCTTGTACGGCTGCAACACGAACATTTACACACAGCTCATTATTTTTAATTAGGCTCACATCCTCAGCCTGTTAAAGCTGGGTTTAGATACAGCTGCTCTGAGTCAACAACCATTTACACCTGCCAATTACACTCATGGCTACCCCCCTGCTACAACACACACACACACACACACACACACACACACACGCGACAGATCAATATGAGAAGGGGAAACTGCCTTTGCAGATACATTGTGACGGTGGTGGGACCAAACCTCCTCAGCTTTCCACATCTTGTCTGCAGAGAAAAAAAAAAAAACCTCACCTGCAGCCTGATTAGTGAAACTCAAGGCTCTGGTATGCAGAGCGCCGGCAGATAACCACACCTCATTAATCCTCAGAGACACACCTGAGGTGATGCTGGGAAGCCATGCCCACACACATGGGTATGTGCATCCAGCCTGCATGCTCCTCTGAATTTCTCTTGCTTATTAATACAGACATAAACAGCCACCCACACACACTGAGAATGAAACACAATGAGATTCCCAGAGATTATTAAACTCTTCTAGAACAATAGTAAGACAACAGAGCACACTGACATCCAGTTGTAGGTGAGGAAACAGCCCACACACCCAATGAAGAATCAACACAAAAACCCACTTAGCGGAAAACATGACCTGCTGTTATTGACACTCCCCCCCCCTACATATGATATGCGATTTGTAACATCAGCACAGAATTACATCCAGTAAATGACAGACAGCACATTGTGCAGTCTTTGAACAAAGAGCCGACGCGCCGTGGTGGTGCTGCTGTTTAAATACTTGCCCGTAATAATGATATATCTTCAAACAGTGACAGTTTATTGTAAATGTAGTTCCAGCCCCGTTTAAGCGTTTGGCAATAGATCTTACACGCTGCAACTCAATTAAGGCAGTGGCCCAAAATAATGAGCGAAGTTGTTTAATGTAGACCGGGGCTAATAAGTGGTAATGAGCGCTACAAGTCTGAAAGGAAATAAGAAGCACATTTCCATGCATTTTCCCCACTTCCTCCTCAGTACTTTTCATTTTTGGAAAGTCAACCTAATTTTCTTTTCAACCTTTGTTTTGCTTTTTCTCCCCTCCCAATCTTTTTGTTAATAAAAAATTCCTTCCTTTAACAAAAAAAAAAACATGTATCTGCCCCAAAGTTGAGAAGAAAAATGTCAAATTAAACAGCTTCCCCCCTCCATCAGTCTCACCTCTACATCCTCAAATCTATACATGTCACAATGATAAGCAATAATGCAGCAACAAAGTTTGCTAGCCTCAACTTAAGTTAATTTTTCTTGTCAGAGCACATAATTGCAAACGTGGTGGGTGAGCAACTGTCTTTGCATGTGGGTGAGAGATATGAAAGACTGAATATATGAATAATTTTTTTGTGCATGTGTGTGGTTTCGATAAGAATATTTGTGAGAATATGTGGGAAAACGACCTAGTCTGTATATTGAAATTTGCATAAAACTCCTTGCAGTCAGTGTATCAACGGAAAAACTGTAAAATCTTAATCTTCTGTGCCATTGTTTTAGTTTTCAAGTTAAAAAGATAGCTCCATGGTGATACTATGAAATTCATATTGATTCATTTAATAGACAGAAGAATAATTCTGCATGGATTTATATTGATAAGCAATTTTGGCTGGAATGGATTTCCTGATTTACAAACTCCGGGATATTTTTATATCTGTTGTTGCCAGTTGTAGCTAAATTTGAGTGTTTCAGTGGTCGAAATGAATCAAAGCAGAAAGAAGCTTTTGTTTCCATGTGATGTTCCTAAGTGGATTTCCGACCCAGCATGAACATATAACAGTTCGAGTTTCTTTGAGAACCTGATGATGCCGTTTTTTTCTCTTTTTTGTTTTCCCTCAAACAACATTTTGGAGAAACACACTGTTACACATATAAAATCCAAATGATACACGGCATTGTTTGTGAAAATAATGCTATTATTTGTCAGTAGGCGCATTGGCTCATCACACGGTGACACAAATTTCCCCTCACCGCCCCCCGACTGCACACCACAGGCAACCTCGCCGTCTCTTTTCCTCTGCCTCTGCTCACACCCACACAACAGAGAAAAGACAGAGTGATACAAGGAACAGCATATTTATTCTCACTCTGCTTCCTCCTTCTCTTCCCTGCTTAAACACTCAGCTGGATCCTAGCCTCGATTTCTCTGTATTTTTTTTATTTTTTTCATATATATATACTTTTTTGCTCTCTCCCATAGCTGCCAGGGAAAGATCCTCTTTGTTGTTTATCCTCCCTCCCACCTCCTGCTACCAACTGTGGGTATTTGCCTCTTCAAACCGTCTCCCATCCTCCCCGGACTCTCCCCCTCTGTCTCACTTTCATACCACTCCACTGTATGTGCCTCATCTATCCTCCCCCCCCTCTCTTTTCTCTGGGTTTATTTACTGACCAATACATAGCATAATGGTCTCTGAGCCTCACAGTAAATCCCACAATGGGCAGAATTAAGAGCTGCACAGGCACCAAGAATGGAAATGAAATGAGTTTCAGGTTCATTCCGGTGCATTTATGCAAATGTAGCTTTGTTCGTATTCCTCATGCATATGGGACCATATGGGAGCAAACACCCTGAGTTCAACCGAGAAAATAAAAGTACTCGACTTTTAGGAGAATTTCTACACATCAAACCTGAGATATTCAGAGTAGACGAAGAAGAAGAAGGAGCAGGCTAAGAAGTGGAGCCAGGGAGATTGTTGACTGACTTCAGAGGCGGTCAGCTCTGGTAAGTGACAGATGAACTCTGTTACTGTTTGCCTGTGGTATTTCTGTTTTTGGAAGCAAAGTTAAAGCAATAACAGGCAGAGGAGGCCAGCTGTGTATCTGTGGGAATAATACAAACTGAGACACTTGGGCAAATGGCACTTTGGAAACGGTAGTAATAATGAGATTTTTTTGGAAATAAAGTAATCAATGTGAGATTGTAACACCCCGTATAACAAGCAAATACATGTAAATAATTAATTTTTCATTTTTTATATAGTATAAAGAGGAACTTTTCCATTGATGTACTGACGCCTGAACAAATTAGTGGAGAAACAGATGCTTCCTTAAAGACCACGAGCGGCTGATGAATAGCTTGATGACTATAAAATGATGCTCTTTACAGATAGTTATTGAACAGATGTGTCAGACATCACTCTCCAAAAATCCAGACACATCAAAGACGCTTGTAGAATCTATTCCAAAAGGTTTTTATGTTTTGTGGTGGTCCAACAGCTTACTGACACTTCATTTCTTTTTCTTTTTTTTTTCTTTTTAATTTGCCACCCATCTGTATTTGTCCTGTTTGTTCAGTTCTGCCCTGCAGCCAATGCGAGTCAGCCTCTCTGCTGCTGCTGCTGCTGCTGCCACTCTGGCTGGGGAAACAGCCAACTCCTGCTGTCTGCTTGCTAGCAGCAAAATCATTTAAAAAACAAAAAAAGCAGTCACCAGAAACAGCAACTGGACAAGAAAATACTAGATGTGTTTCACTTTGCACTGAGGCTAAAGGATGAAATCACCAAGATGACGCTAAATGGCACAAAATTATCAGATATTTGAAATGGTAATAAATAGATTTCTCTTTAACAGATTAATTTTGCACACAATATTTTTAGTTCCAAGCCGAGTCCAAACTCTGACGGAGACAGACGGATAGGTCAGGAGAGAGTCAAGGTCAGTAACAGATAGATGAAAGCATATTCTTACACGCCTGAGTACTCAATAATTGAGTGTAATTAAATGCTGTGGTCCAGGGAGTTAAGCTGGGTGGACCTGATTTGAGTTGAAAATGAAAAAAGAGGGATTTAATTTGATCTGAGCATGTGTGATGTGCAGGTGTAAGAAACTCTAAGCAGTTTCCATTTTGCCAGTCAGGGGGAATTAGATCCCGTTCAACGCCTCGGTCAGGCCACATCAATAATACATCGGCTTGTCTAATACTGCTGAAAGATTAATATTAGTGATAAGGGGGGCTTTAATTGTTATGACATCACTTCCTCCGTGCGTCGAGTCTGGGTGAGCGATGCCCCACGTTACACTAGCAGGGTGATCGGGTGTATGAAGAGAGATGTTTTGAAGGTCAAGGTGCATCACAGAAATTATTTTTTACCTGCTCTATTTTAAAAAGTGTATTTTTAGC
Source organism: Pseudochromis fuscus (assembly GCA_900323345.1). Lineage (NCBI taxonomy): Eukaryota > Metazoa > Chordata > Actinopteri > Pseudochromidae > Pseudochromis > Pseudochromis fuscus. Next base: position 52,964 of record OOFC01051742.1, read on the forward strand.
CACACTGGCACCAAATTCTGTGCTATATTATAATATCTCGTAAAAAAATCAATAATTTGCAAAGACACTACTGTGAAAATAAAGCAAGTCAGTGAAATGCAAGTGTAAAAATATGTAATTAAATAAAAGTTTTAAGTGCTGAAGCTACTTTTTTGTGCTTTTGCTTTCTGACAAGCTATTTCAATACCTAATTTATTAGCAAAACTATTTAAAAAGGGCAAAAAATTCCACAAGGACAAAGTCAAGGGAGATTGTTTGTTGCCAAGGTTGGCAAATGGCTCATGCCAGTTTCAATTCCCTCAAACCTTACTATTAAAGCCGAGCCAGAATTACTGAGGATAACAACACGCTCTCATGCTATTCCAACACATGTCCAGTCACTGTCAGTGCCACCGCCACTTTCCTGAGTGAGAAAACAAGCCTCACAGCACATTCACTTATAAAAGCTTTTGAACCAAATATATATTTTCTATACAGCGAACAATTTCACATCATCATTATTCCAGTCTTGCAAATGTGTAATATCTGTAATACTCAGCCCGTTCAGGAGGTCACTGAGGGCTTCACATTTTAACAGCCCTGGAGATCACCCAGTCCATCAACACTGACAAGGTGTGGTATGAAGTCGTAAAGGGCCAAGGAGATGACAAAGTAAATCTCTCCACAAGCTTCATCCCAATTTGACCCACTTTCCTCCTTTTTTCAACTTTTGTGCTATAGGCCATTGATTCAGTGCAACCTGGAGTATTTTAATTTTGATCTTCTGATTATTAACGACAGTGAAAAGATGAGGAAGTGGGTGAAGATGCTGAGAGGCCTCATAAAATGTGAATATTTTGTTCGCTCACTAAAGCAGCACATTGTAATTAACACCACAACAAGCTGAAAGCAAAAGATCACAGCTGGTTTATAATAAAAAATACAGTAGTTAATACAGTTTGAGCCACACAGATATTTTTCCCTTAATACACAGTTATAATGCATTAAATTTACAGTTTTGAAACAAAGAAAACTAAAAATAAAAGATCCTGTGAGGTTATAAATGCCTGTTAAACACAATTAGCAGACATGTAATATCCTCTTTTGTTTATTCTTACGACTGTTTTAAATAATCAAGAGGATCTTCTCATCTGTGAACATTTATAATTGCTTTTCTGCTGGTTGCTGTAGCTGACTGTGTTATGGTGAAATTGAGGCTTCATGCCAATAGGTCTCAGTAGATTAAAAAAAAAAAGCACTAAAAATAATGAAGAC
>OOFC01051742.1:57492-75347 GCA_900323345.1 Pseudochromis fuscus
CACACACACACACACACACACACACACACACACACTTTTATTACGCGCCTGGTTTACCTGCAAAGGTTTTCAACTTCTGGAAGCACAAAGGGCATCGTCTCAGTCATACAGTTGAACAGTGCGAACTGACAGAAATGCAGGTAAGTAGCCTGCTCACTAACAAAGATGCTTCTCAACGGCTGCTCTGGCATCAACCATGGCACCGAAGGCTACACTGAATACAATAAAGAAGTGGGCAGTTAGCAGCAGAAATCTCATTTTAAAGAAATCAGAGAATATCTTTACCCGCTGGAGGGCAAAACTGTCATTAAACTTTCCAGGATATGAAAAACTCAACTTTAATAACTGTCCCAGAAACTTGAGTAGCAATCTTTTAGTCCTAATTTGTTTTACGCCAGGCTGCATTCAATGTGGTTCTTGCACTAAAAGCAATAAGGCTGCAGGATTGTTCTTACATTGCAGTCCATAATCAGGTTTTGATTATTTAAACTTCAAATATCTGTTACTTTGTTTATTAATCAATTGGGGAAAAAAATACAAGTTTACTGTTTTCTTGTTTTCTCAGTGTATTGAACAATGTTTTGTCAAGTTAACTTATTGACTCAGCTGGCTTGTTAAAATTATAAGAAGGTTTGAATATTTTTTCAGGCTATTTCCATTAGAGATAGAAGGAAAAAATGAATAGACACAAGCAGGGCTGCGGTATAGGGGGGAAAGTTAGGACAATTCCAAAAATCGGTAAAAATTAATGTTGTGAATATTTTTTTTCAAATATAGTTACAAAACAATCAAAAACAATCCCTTTGTTTTTTTTGCAGTTAAAGTTAAATATCCACATTTACCAAAAAGGAAATATCCACATTGACCGACCACCCCCCTGTATCTGCATGAAATGGCTTGGTCCTGCCTTAGCGCACTCACCGTGAAGGTGCTTCCAGCAGGAGCTGCGCCAGAGCTACGGTGCTGCCTGTAGTACTAAAATAAAATCTGGTTTTCAAAACAGGAAAGAGAGGAAGCAGAGAGAAGAGAGGAAAAAGAAAAGTGTCAATATGTGACTCAGTGTTTCTCCAACAAAGGTGGGTAGCCTAGCCTACAGTCTGTGAGTAGAAATGAACCTGTTAGCATAATGTCCATGGTGAAATAAGCTAGCTACAGACTAGTGTTAGCCTTCTCACTCCTTTTTAAAGGTAAATGTTTTAATGGGTCAGTTAGGTCCTAGAGATGTGGTAACAAGAGCTTCTTTGGAGGGGCCCAATGTGATTACATTACACTACATTTAGCAGAGAAACTATTTTCAACAGTAACTCTGATATCACGTGTTTGTGACTATTAGCTTTGTATTACAGCAGCATGACAAGCAGAGTACTTTTATTTTTTTAGTTATTCAAAAAGAACAGAAAAAAAAATCAATATAGTGTTGCAAAAGAGACACCTAAATGTAATTTTGCCTCATGATACATTTAATCTCCACTTGTAAGATGATAAAATACTTAATCATCATCATCTTAGAGAGCCTAAATGCCTAGTTTTATAACTGCATGAGAGCAATGCACTCTCCAAACACTGAACATCTTTTAGACTTTAGATTGACTTAACGCCAAAATATGAACTGTACTGATTGCAAGTGTAAATGGAACATATGGCTGACAGCGGCGGTAATGGCTCCTCTGTACCTCCCACAGGATACCTCAGAGCATGCAGTCACGGTCAGGGGAGAACTGACTAATCAGCTTTATGATGCCTGACTTACAGCACCTCAGAGAAGGTGAGAAACTGGCACAAAAAAAAAAGGAGCTTACTCTGATCCTGGATGTCATTTCAGGTTACGCGAGACGATTCCACACGTACATTTCTATGCGTATATCAAACGGATGCACATGTGTAGGTTTGTTGACAGTTCAAACTATTCACCAATCAGCCCCCCAGCAGCTGAAGCGCTTCAATTAATCAGTGCAGAGAGTATAAGCTGAAAGACTTACAGTGATACATTAAATTTTGCCTGGAGCATAAGTAATTGATTCCTTGCAAAGGATGCATAACTCTTTCTTATGGATGTTCAGACTAAAACTTACTTCATCCTCAGTGCTCACAAGGGGCCTTTTAAGTACACACAGAGAAACAAATCATCATAGTAGTAGCTTTGGTTTTGCTAAAGCTTCTGCACAGCAGTGATACAACTCAAAGGAAAATGTAAATTCTTCACATCTTCAGACCACAGAGCACAACAACAAATGTGAACCTGAGGACTTCACTTCCATCATATTCCCAGTCTGTCAAACACTGTACACTGTGCCTAAGAAATGGCCTGCTCTGCTGTATTTTGCACATTCATTAATTCTCAGAGGAACTGTTGACACTGCACCATTTCAATGACAAATATCTTGTTTTGTAGGAAAACTACATGTCACACATAAAAATAGTAACCAAGCAAAACAGGCCATCAGACATGTCAGGGACCACTCATTTCTTTGTATTCGGAGTAGAAGTTAAAGTTGAATTCCTATCATTTACTGACAACCATTCATTCGGTCAGTCTGGTTAAATTACACTTGTGAGTGTTTTCTAATTCTCAGTTTTGTACTATGAGCAAATGTTTCCACAACAAAAGACCATTGCTCCTCTTCTGGTTCACTGGGGGCCTCATTACCCAATGGCCAAACAACAAATGTCTTCAATTTCAGCGACTTCGACTGCTGCTTCCGTATTTTTTTTTTACACCAACTCGGACCACTCATTAGATAGTTTAAGTGTTTTTTTTATTAGTGTCAGGCACAGTTGACACATTACTGACAAACACTGAAGTCATCTGTAAAAATCTACATACAGGTAAAAATGTCTGATGTTTAATTAACCTATAAATAAAGAGTCAATGTGGTGAGTTGCAGTGAAAGGAAAATGCACTTCTGATGCACGACTGAATTCTTTAGTAAAGTGAAACTATGTGAATGTTTTAGCAGATAGCATCATTTAGAATTATGGATTCAGAATACCTGCTCTAACTATAGGTATTATATGCTAATGTGGTAGAACTGTATAGCTGCGCCTATACAGAGCCATTGTTCTGCCTGTCTGCCTAAGATTACACAGAAACTACAATATGTTAACAACCTATAATCATCCAAGAGCTGCTGGATTTGAGCAGGGAGGTATTACCACTGCTACCTGCTGTAACAGCCATATTATAGCCCTGATCCTGTGCTGTGCCATGCTGTGTTGTATCACACCACAAACCATGACCTGGCAGTGTTTCCATTACCGGCACAAAGGTTCAAGCTATCCTCTGACTCCAGGCTGATGACTCTAATCCTTTCCCAGTCGATACTGAGACAGGTTTTGTTCTGCCGTTCACTGACAGCTGAGCTCGTTTTGTCCCTATAATCATTCAGTCTTTTGTCCTTCATTATTGGACCATGTCATTTCACCATCAGCCTTTCGATCCATCCTTTCTGTGCCACTTATCTGGGGCCAGGTTGTGGAGGTAGCATGCTAAGTAATGTAGCCCACACATCCCTTTTTACTCCAACTATGGTTTCCAGCTCCACCAGGGAGATCCCGAGATATATAATCTCTCCAACATGTTCTGGGCCTTTCCCAGAGTGTCCTACCAGTTGGACGTGCCCGGAAAGCCTATTGAGGAAGGCACCCGCCAGGCATCCTGATCAGATACCTAAACCACTTCGACTGCCTCCTTTCTACACAAAGTCCTTACTCTATCGCTAAGGGTGAAGACGGCCGACCAACTGGGGAAACTCATTTTGGCTCTTTGTATCCATAATCTCATTCTTTCGGTCACAGCCCAAAGGTCACTGGTCTTTGATGCTCTATAAAGCCTGTGTATGACTGTTCCTCTCTGTTGCTTTAAGATACACTACTTTTGTTGTGAATGTCACGAGAGGCCAGCCAACACAAACAAATTCATGATCTTTTTTTTTGCAAAGGTAAAATAAAACTTGTGTCTCTTATAACCTCTGCCAAGAAGGTTTCCCCTTGTTTCCCCTGTGTTGGTCTGTTTATCTGTTTTCTTTCTCTTTGTAGGTGAGATCAGAGACTGGGATCCTGTCTGAAAAACCAAAAAATTTGTTATAATGGGCAAATGTTTTTATAAGATAGTGTTGCTCTTTTACCACAGGAGGGCAACAATGCTCAGTCTGTAGCATTAGCTGGATTATGCTTTGGTGGAGGTTTGCACTTCAGCACTGATCCACCAACATCTTTCATTATTTACTTTTCTAACTTCTCTAACACTAAATCAAAAGTCTGCCTGGGACTGAGCGGATGGTGAATAACCAGAAAGAAAGGCAATTTCACAAGCCTTGCATTTAGTGCCCAAACACAGGGTTAGCTCAAGTAGAAAACTGAGATACTAAGGAACTATAAGAGAGAAAGGTAGAGGTAGATAACAACACGGGACATCCTTAACTGATAGACTGCAGTGCCCCTATTACACTGGGGAACGTGACTTTGTGTGAATTGGCTAAATGATTGAAATCTGTGCGTGTGTGTGTTCGGGTGATAAGTTGAACGAGATATATCAAAGGGTTGTGGTCTGGGGAAGCTCATGTGGATATCAAACAACCTCAATGGGAAACAGAGCTGTCACTTTACAACGGTGATGAAATGACTTCTTACAGCCACATATTGAAGCAGATTCAATCGTATTAGTTTCTTCCTTGTGTAATTTTGTAACTTTTAGCTCACAAAACAGATTTATCTCTTGGTTACATGCCTCAGATTACCGTCGAGATGTCGACAAACAGGCAGCCAGGGACATACAAAAGTTTAGTTTCTCTGTTAATTTGCTTTCCTGTATGTTTCTGGTCTGTTGCTCACAAATTATCTTTTTTTTTTTTTTTTTTTTTTTTTGCCTGAACAAGCTTTAGGGTTATCACTGCCAGTGCCTGATACACTATCATAACTGCTTGTCTGCTGCTGAACACAAGATATTAATAGGAGAAAATCCCATTAGGAGGACAGTAGAATTAGCATCGGACCACCAGACCGAGATTTCCAGCAAATCTCACTTTATCTCCGTCTGTTGGGAGGGTTTGTTTTGCATTGCTTCCCAAATCGTAGTTTCTAAAAATAAAACGAATTCTTGCTACTAAACTGTAGCATGATCTGTGGAAATAATGAGTGAGCTGCGCTGTGTCATCAAATCAAATCAAATGTTAAAAATGCTAAATATTGTTGAAATTATTATAGATTTATGTTAACTTAATGTTATATTCTGGGGTTTTTTATACTCTTTTACGAGACATGTACATTCAGCCTAGAGGTATGTTAAACAGGAAAAATACAAAAAATAAAATAAATCAGTATATTACAATTTTTTTTATCCTAACATATGTAGCCAAATATGTCTTATTTAGCATCCAAACAAAAATAAATACATTTTTAAAAAGACACAAAAAACTGCACAGTCGTGAGATTACAAAGACTAAACAAAGCAATCGACCAGTTGGGGTTAAACTCCGAGGACATAAAGAAATAAAAGAGAAACTCAAGTAAACCATAGACCATAACAAGGATCTTTTCAGCTCCTTTAATCTCCGTGACAGAGCAGTGAAGGGATGTGGTAAAAAAGGCAGAACCTGACTGCTCCATTTCAGGCAGCGCTGGGTGATATTGACTTTGGTGATTGCACCAAAGTTGAAATAAACAAGCGTGAGGATTACAGTAATTACAATTAAGACCTCAGAAGATCCACACAGAGTAATAAAGGGAACGTAACCTCCTAATATCAGATTGGATACTGTATTAATGTCATTAACCCTAAGGACCATGTCATTTTATTGTTTTGAATATGCTAATGATTATGAAAATGAAAAAAACAAAAGTTGAATTGAGGCCCTAAAAACAGTCAGGATCAAAACTTCAACTACCCCGCAGTGATTTGGTAATTAAAACTTTAATTAATTCAATATGATTGTAGGGGTCTTGTATAGAAAGCATTGAGCTCATTATGCAGTAATTATGTGCAATTTGAAGTCTATTTCACAGTTGAGCAGGCGACTGAACTTTGTCTCTGTGCTTGCAGTTCACTGTTTACCACCACAGTGAGGAGCAACGGACGCTGGATAAATTCTTAGTGCGACCAGGATGAGTGTTCACAATCAAATCCAGTTCTGGTTTAGTCGGATAAATTAAAACAGATTAACATCTAAATATACTTTGTTTACCAAATATCAGGTGCGTGTTGCAAAGAGTAACAGATTATTTCTGCTCGGTATCAGGTTGTTTCTGAGGTATTTTTAGGTGTAGGTGACAGATAAACTTTCAGTAATTAAACATAATTTGAAATGGCATAGATGGAGTAAATACATCTTCATTAATCATCTGCAGGAGTATGTGCATGTGGTTATGTCTGTGTGCATGTACCTCGAGTGTATGTGTGCAAGAGTGTGTGTGTGTGTGTGTGTGACAAATTGATGAAAGACGATGCTGTCATCTTAGATTAAGCAGAGTGGCGAGCCTCACGATTCATTTTACAGAAGATTCATTTGATCAAAACTCCCACATACCTGACAATTTTATAGCTCGGTACCTTTGCTTTTCAAACAAGAAACCAACGTTATGTGGTTTTCAGTGCATATTCAAAACCAATTACATTTCTTTTTTTTCCCAAATAAATAATCTACACTAAATATTGGGGCTTATCATCAGTCATGTTTGATAAGAAGTGCAAACAGTAGTTTATAATTGTTCACATGACTGTCTGTCTAGTGCTGATAGCTTCATCTACATGAGCTACAAAGCATCAAAGTCTTCAACCACAAAATGTATCGTGTTGCCATGTTTCTTCCTGTTTTCATCTTCTTAAAAAAAGTGGTCTACTTTTAGTTTTTAGCTCATGCTAATATCAATCACAGCAAACTCCTCAAATAAGCAGTCCCCCTCTGAAGGCTAATGGTGAATTAGATGGTACCAGCTCAACTCTACTCGACTCTACTTGGTTTGTTTATGTACCTGGTTACACTTTTTTAGTACCTGCTCTCCTGCGGTTCCCAAAGAAAGGTTGTTGAGGTACTAAAATGTGATTGGTCAGAATTGTCACGGCGTCACTGCGCAGCATGTAAATATTTGTATCCCAAGGCCCTAATTTTGCCATTCGCCAAACTAATTCTGTGTCTGTTAGATAAACTCAAAACTATTTAAATCCGTGATGAACCACGACAGAGACATCAGAGCCAGCGAGCTGCAGAGATCAGGCTGCTGTCTGTGGGGATGCTGAGCTCTGACCACCCAGTCGGTGGAACAGCTGACGGAGGTTGTAGTGGGACCTCACATCTCCATAAACATCTGAGCAAATTTTTAAACAGGCTTTAACTTGATGAATCAACAACATATCTGAAGTTACAACAACTAATTTCTCACCTGACAAAGTCATCAAACTGCTTCTGTGACTCCACAACAGTTATTCTTAAGATTACTTCATGAACTTCCTCCTCCTGCACCTGACCACCAGCTACACGGAGGCGGTACTGTTATCTGTAATGGAAACAGTCACCTCGGCACCAAAGATGAGTTGAGTCAAGTTCCGACTTCATTCACACTCCAGTGTAATCCACTGTGCTCAATCACTTCACCTCACCATGTCTCAAACGACAAGTAGAGTTTATTAAATTGTTGTAAATGAGACATTTTCTCAATTCATTCCTCCTCCCCACATCATTTCCTCTCTTCATCATATGATGTTATTCCAGGATAAGAATTATTCTCATCATAAAGTGAAAAGATTGTAACATGTCAGTACTGATTTGTCATGTTTTATTGTGAAATGTATCATGTGATTGTGATTGGTTTTATCTGGCATAGCAGCAATGTAAGTCCATACTGAACAGAGCTTCAAATAAAAATAATAATAAAACATATTTAAGAATTGTTGAAAACTGACTGATGTCTACAATTATTTGCAATGACTATACATTTATGATGAGAGGATACATAAGGAGGCCACTTTAACTAAAGAAACTGATTCCTTAATTTATTACATTTTGCTGTCAGTCTGGGTTGAGTTGACTCTCACACAACTAGCTGCAGTCTGTGAGCAGAAACAATATAATCTGAAGGAGTGTGGTGGTTTGTAAAGCTCAAGGTAAATTATTAATCCATGATGTTTGCAGGTGGGATTCATTTTAATTATGGTTTATTTCTTTATTGCTGTTGGACAGTTTTCAAAACATTTAGACGACGGCTGCAGTTTATAACAATACATCTAAACTCTCCCAGTATTCGGATGGATTATGACGATGGAAAACAGTCTGGACAAGCACTTCTCAATCTTGCAGTTGATAGGTTCATGAAGTAAAAAAGTCAAGGTGTGATTCAGTGCATAACTGCTGTTTATTTATTGGAATCCTTCATATAATTTATTTCCGGTGTGTTTTGCTGAGCGGTGGGTGTTCAAGCAGCGAATCACAAAAAGATTGTTGATATGAATTTCACCCACCTGGATATGAAGCGCTGCGAGTGCAGGGGAGACAGTGGTGACAGGAACAATGATAGGCAACACCAAGCACTTACCACAGACCTGTCGCACACGGTGAACCGCGGCTGACAACCACTCCATTATTTGTAAGACGACTGACAGGGCAACACAGAGAACAAAGCAAAAAAAATAAGGAGAAAGGAGTGAGACGAGGAGAGGGGGAAAGAAACAGAGGTGAGAGGGGGTTGTAAACATTGGATAAACAATTGTCTTGTGTGAAATGAAAAGCAGAGAGCAGTTCCAGCACTTGCATTAGTGACCCCATGAGAGAGTGATGTTGGCATCAGAGGCACACAGTCATAGCAAACACCAATTTCAGCAACTCCAGATCACAGCTTCTTCTAGGTCACCTCACCACTTTCAGGATGGGGCTTTTCATTGTTTTGCTTTCTGCAATCTCTGCTGAAACACATTGTTTTATGGATGTATCACACTCTCTTCTTGCATATGTACAAACACGTGTTTTGTTTTTTTTGTTTTGAGTTGATTGATTGTCAAATGTGGCGATGTGGTGGGAGATACAAGAGAGCCCCCACGACTACCAGAAGGAGTTTGAGTAGGAAGTAAAGACCATATATAAAATACAGCCAAAATGTGTTCGACAAAAAGATGCAGAAAAAATATAGAGACAAGAGAGATAAACAACAAATACAGGCAATACACCGAGTGAGCCAGCAGAGCAGAGGGAGAGATAAACAAGATGAAAGAAACAGACTAAGTATGCCATAATAACTCAGCTGTCTCTCAGAGGAGAGATTATAGAGCAGCACCAATGTTTATTTATCTATTTTCTTTCCCGCTTTGCTACGTCTCCATTTTAGCAACCCTACTTTCCAACAATGCAAATTGTCTCCTGTCCCTTGATCAGCGCATTAATTGTGAACACAGAATGTGCACTTATGGTACATTTGTAGCTAAAATTGCTTTAAATGCAAAAAAAACAGAAATATACAGGGATTTGTAGCAGCATGCAGCCCAGAGGCTTGATGCACAGGCAGCAAATGTGGGGTTTACAGTAACATTTAATGATGTGAGTGATGGCTATGTTTACAAAAACTGAAATGTTTGCACTCTATTTTAAAGTTTGAAAAGTTGTGCTTTGAGTAAAAACATGTAAAAAGACTTAGTGATATGGCTTAGCTAAGTCTTTCAATGCCACTGTGATTAGTCAGGAGTTATTGAGATTTTGTACTGTAATAAATTGTAATATGGACCAAAATATAGTTGTAAGACAGCAGTAATAAAAGTTGTTAACATGTCTGGCATTATTGCACAGAAAGGTCGATGCTACAGCTTCCACAAAATAGCTGAGTACACTCTCTCTGTTTTCACAACCTGTAATATGCTCTGTGCATTGTTGTTCATTCTTCCACATTAAAAATGCATAAATCCTGGGAAATGCTTTTATAATTAGCTTCAAGAACCTGCAAAGTTACAGGTGTTCAGTTATACTCAGAGTTTCCTAATGACAGGAAAAGGCTACAAAGAAATTTCAAACAGTTTCATGAGACTGAATTTTTTGTGAACATTAGTCACCAGGGTAAAAAATGTACATGTAGAAGAACAGAGGAAAACAGCAGAGGACTGGGGAGAGGAAGCTTTTTCAAGTTAATTACCCATAAAACAATTTACAATTGACAACATATGTCCTCTAGAACTTTTGTGACATTTTAACAGCTCCTCATGAATCTCCATCGCATCTACTCTCACGACAGTAGATTGAGGGGATGGCAACTGAGCATGTCGGCCAAAAGTCAGCAATCTCTGTTTGCATTTGGGGAAATTGCATTCGAACAAAAACAGTGTCGGGCCCCTGTCAGTTCACCTAATGATGATAAACACGTAACACAAAATGACAACTTGTGCTCCATCTTTGTAGAGTCAGACAGCCATCTGTGAGGAGTGATGCAGTCCGCCTGGTCTCTGCTCCCCGCTAGTTACTCTTCTGCTCACTAATTAATATTTCTTTATTTTTTTTAAAGTCAGGAGGAAAACACATAGTCATCCAGGATCTGTCCTTTTTTGATAATTCTGTGAAGAAATAAGTTTGCCATCTCATGTTTTTTCACATGTGGAAACATGGATCTGCTGGAGGCAGGAGGAAAGTCGGACAATCACCAAAGTTAGTTGGTTTCATCCTGCGGGCACACGAAAGTCTGCACTGAATTTCATAACAATCAATCCAGCAGTTGTTGAGACATTATATTTGAGACCAGTATTGGCCGACTGACTGAAACTCTAATTGGACTTCACAGACATCTGTCTGCACAGGCAGATTGGATGAGGTTCAGATGAGCTTTTTTTTTTTTCGACATCCATAATTTTTTCTGAAGTCCATGTGTTTGTTCAGCAAAGTTTGGCGCGGTCAAAACTCACAGCTGCAGGTTTTCAGACAGAGTTGTGGGGATGTGCCGTACCCTCGCCTGCTTCTGCCTTAAAAAATAAAACTTACTTTAACTAAACACTATTAGAAAACCTGATCTATAAAATATACACACTATAATGCAGTAAAGTACAAGATCCTTTCAATTAAATTCAAACTTAGAAGCATAACATATATGGGCAGTAAGGAAGAACTTTTATCAACTCCTTAAGTATAGCACAGACAATACCCTGGGTTGAAATGTACATTTAAAATTAAACAATAAGAACAATTTCCAAAGTGAGTCTTTCTAGTAAAATCCTCTCTTCTCTGGGTTACCATCTTTCAACCACAGCTCATCACAGAAATGTTTTCTAGGGCGAAGACAAAAGCCAATTTTGTGCTAAAAAGATAGAAGTCAGTGGATTTGGTATCAGTTTGAAACCGGAAATGAATTGTGCTCTGGTGTGTTTTGTTGACCTAGCCCAACCTAATCTCTCCCAGGACTTTGTGGCTCCACCTCACATCATCTTTTGCTCCCATCATGATTACAACGACCACTGTGCCGTCACAATGAGATGTCACTATTGTTTCTAATTCGCATTTTTGACAGAGTCTCGTAATTCAACCTCAGCCTGAAGTCTGTAGCTGCTGCCATAAAAAGAGGAAACACTATGAATTATTTCTTTATTTTTCTCAGTTATTTGTCTTACATTTCATTTATGCTCTTTTAACCGAGACATACATTGATTTTTTCGTGAGAAGAAATCTTAATACCACTTCCTAACAACTCTTTTTAATTTAAATTTTAAAAAGTGGTTCTGTTAACTTAATGTCTCGCCAACTTTATTAGCGCCCTGTCTGCCCTGGTGAACTTTAATCGCTCCTTGACTCATACAGAAGTTCATTATACTTTACAGAAGAATAGAGCTTGAATGTGATTTCCATTTCCTTCATTTCTCCTTCTCCTTTCATCCCTCCCTTCATGTCACTCAGCTCGAACCCTCCTTATCAGTCAGTGATTGAGTTTTATTGGTCTTCACTGCCTTGCCACATCCTCTACTGACCTGCATTAGGCGAACCACTCGGCTACAGATGGAGGGAGAGACTGTGTCTGTGTGAGAGAGAGAGAGACAGACTGACAGACAAATAGAGAACAGACATGTCAGTGAGAAAGTGGCTTTCATGAAATAGAGTTCACACTTTGTGATTGTGCTCCCCCAGCAGTGTGGATTGGATCGCTGTTGTCACTGCTTACAGACTATTGTTTCCTGCAGAGCAGATGAAGTAGTCGGTGACATGCAGAGAGCCAGCCAGGACTTTCAAAGAGATACAAAACTGAGTTCAGAAAGGATTTAAGAACACCTCTGCTGGTGCTTTACATGCTGTGTGATGTGGGATTTGTGTAGGCTATTATTCAGTGACAGTAACTGTCAGCAGCAAATACAGAGGACTTAAAGAAACACATCAACCTGTTTCTACACCTCCTTCTTTTTAAATGCAATATATGGCAGTCACAATTAAATGCAGCGGCGCAGTAATATATACAGCAGTATTTTAAAATTGAAATCACGAGGCTCTTTGTATTAACTTTGTACACATATTTTACCTCCTCGGGAACAAAGAAACTTTCCCCTGTTTTACTTTTCGGGGGCTGCAAATAATTTCCTGCCAAGATTCTCCTGCACATTATCTGTACTCTACTATTTCAATAGCAGCCCCCGGTGGAGCATTACTGTGCTATAAATTGGCTCAAGTAAAAAATTAAAGAGATGTAAAGCTCCTAAAAAAGACAAGTGGGGCTGATTCACTTCCACAGTGCTGCTTAATGCAATGGAGTGGTGGATCTTAATTAGCAAGAATGGCTGCTAAAGAACATGCTCTTAAAAGTAAAATATGATAACACATATGGTCAATCACAGCAGACAAACACCAACAAACTACAATTAGCTTGTCATTTGGCAAAAGGGGTTTGTCAGGAATTACAAGCTTTAATGAATGTTTGAAACAGATGTTTTGGTTCCTCGCATCCGTTTCCTCCGACTTGATTTCAGTCTCAGAACAAAGAAACTTGTGTTTTTCCTGTCAGTCTTCAGCAAACACTCCTCTCAAGGAAATAGACCTGTTGTGTTGTGGTGTTGCTGTGGTGTAGGAGCTCTCATCTGTTATAAGGAGAGTTTTAAAAGCGCCTCAACATTCGCTTCTGATTTTGAAGTGGAGCTGAAACCATCATGCATCACCACCCTCATGTAAGAATGTATTTATATACAGTGCAGAGGAGATGAGAGAGGAGGCTAGAGGGTCTCATCTGTATTTGACATAAGCACAGAGACAAAACACTTCCAGAGGGAGCACGGTGATGATGCCATCGTCAAAGTATGACATTTGAACAAGGACCGGATCTCCAACCAGCCACATTGCCATGGTAACAGCAGTAGCATGCAAGAAAATGGACCTCACTATAAATCCCTCTAAAGGTGTTCTAGGTGTCTTGCAATGGATTTATAGTTATTGCATGTTGTTATTATGTCTGCATTTTAACATCATCCGTCAACCAATCCGTCATCAAGGCATAATCCAACTGTACTGATTAGATTAGATTAGATTTTATTGGTCCCCGTATAGGGAGATTTGTCTTCATTGACTGTACTTTACAAAGAAAAAAAAAAAGGCATCGTTGCACATCACATACCACAGACTGAGGACACCCTTACACATCACATACAAGCAAACAACCAGTGGATGTGGTAGACTGAACATTGTTGCCCTCTTGTGGTGAAACACTATCTTGTTAAAACATGGTAAATGGTAAATGGAGTACATTTATATATATCGCTTTCATGACCTTAGCTAGGTCCCAAAGCACTTTACAAGGCAACTCATTCACCCTTTCACACACACACTCATACACCAATGGCTACCGAGCTGCCATGCAAGGTGCTAGCCACCACTGGGAGCAACTCAGGGTTTAGTGTCTTGCCCAAGGACACTGCCACATGTGGACAGGAGGAGCCAGGGATCGAACCTTTCGATTCACAGGCGACCCACTCTACCACCTGAGCCACAGCCGCCCAAAACATTCACAAACTAGAAAAGCACTCAGAGAGCGCAGACCTCCGCCAAGCACTGTTAAGGCCAATTGATACGTTGGTGTGCGAGGGCCGCGTCACGTAAATGGCGTCATCGAACACAGGAAGCGGACAGGCGCGGAGGCGTCCGCGTGCAGCTCAAAAAATGTGAGCGTGTCGCCTGGGCGTGGAGGGCGCGAGCAACTGCGCATGTGTAAAAATCAATACAAGCAACTGCACTGCGCTTGCGCTAGCATATCAAGATGGACGCCTTCGCGGAGAGACTTTGCGAGGAGAATCCTTCAAAAAATTCCTGGATCCAGAAGGTGATGTGGATCACTTCCAAAATCTAATCATTTGTTCCTTATCCCCATCTGGACAATCCCGTGCGTAAGTTTTTGAGTTATTTTGGAAAACAACAGACAAACAGACAACAGACAGACAAACAGACAAACCGGCAAAAACATAACCTCCTTGGTGGAGGTAATTATAACATACACAACATTTTTGGCGGCAGTAATAAGTCTTCTCTCTTCAGTTTGTTAATTAATTTCTTTCTTTTATTCTTCCTTTGTAACAGGGAAGATGCTCTTGAAGGTACAACATGAACACATACATATCTATCTACTTATTAGTTCTCCTTGGATGTTACAGTTACAATGAAATGCGAGACAACCCTGAGTTGAGTCAGATGATTCCTTTATTACCTGTCTGATTCAGTTATCTGCACACACCTCTTCTGTAATAATAGAGTTTCATGTCATTAAGTCTGAAAGACTCCCTGGGCGCAACAGGTGGAACAGTATCTATCTGCATATCAATTAGACTTGTTGAATTGTTACAATTGCATAACATTGCATTAGTAACATTTTACAAATCATTAAAATTATTACAATCGCTTCAGTGACTCTGCACAGTCATTAATCTGTCAATGCCTGCATGGTCTCATGATGTTGTGCGGTTTGTTCAGCATTGTTTGAGTCTCTCTTCCAGACAATCCTCTGAGACTTTGGTTTCAAGATAAATGTGCTTCACACAATTCAGCCTGCGAGACTCTCTGGTGAAATAAATACCAAAGCACACTATCTATTCATAGCTCATTAAAGCTAATATAATACTTACATAAACAGCTTGGCCAGACAGAGCCTGACAACATCATTTTGAATGTTCATTAGAAGAATGCAATCAAAACAGTCGGCTAATTGGCTTGACTACTGTATTAGCATCAGTTTGCGATTGCGTATCAGCCCTTGCTGTGGTCACTAATGACACTCACCACAGAGAAAAAACAATAAGCAGTGTGGTGTATGTGTGTGTGTACGTGTGTCTGCGTGTGCGCACTGATCCCTGAAATACAGTCGGCACAATAGCGTGCGTGTCTATGGGCTTGCTTTTCTGCCAGCTCATTTAAATATCTGAGTTGAGTACTTGGATCCAGACGTGGTACTGAGGAGAAAAAGCCTGAGCTAGCCTGCTTTGAAGTTTGATTTCTTGTTGTAATGACATTTAAGCCTCGCCTTTAGGTGCCTCTTCAATACATAAAACACAACAACACAACTATACACATAAAGAGAGAAAAATTCAAATTACCTAATAAAATGGAGCACCAATAAATGAAAAAGTAAAGCCCCTTTTCATCTGTCTACCAAAGTTAATTGGATGATGAAATTGTTGTTGATTAGCAGGTGGTCACCAGCCAAGGAATTTGCATTGAAATTGTGTTTACTTACCAGTTTAGGCTTGGAGGAATTACAAGATGCTTTATTAATTCGGGTTTGCTCTTCAGTCGGTAAACAGCTTCAGGCCATTAAACAAGATGGTAATGGCAGTTTGTTTTATGTTGCCCTCAACTGTTGCTTCTTCTAATGACTTTCAAAATATGTTCTGTCTATCATCAAAGGACAAAACCCTGTGTTGTCCAAAGATGAGCTCCTTCATTGCCATATTGTTTAGGAAATAATAAGATTCAAACCAAGTCAGATTAAAGATGTTTTATTATTTTTTGAAGGAAAAAACACCAAACACAGCAGACTCCTGGGCAGGTGCATTACTTACATCTCTCACTTCAGGTGTAGGGTAGCTTAAGAGCACTTATGACTTGTACAGATAATAAACACCTGACAGAGGACAAGTGCAACTGTAAAGAATAACAACTGAGAAAGAATTTTGTTTTTCATCCCGATGACCTTGACACTAAATATCTCAACAACTACCATAGTTTATGATGTAACTTTTTGTGCTGACATGTACCGTAAATTCCAGACTATAAGCCGCTACTTTTTTCCAACGCTTTGAACCCTGCGGCTTAAACATCACTGCGGCTCATGTATCGGCGGCACGAGCTTCATACATTTAGCCTCGTCACTTCAGACCCATGAAATTACCGAACAGGTCACAGTGGACCAATGAAACTGTTCAAATGAAATCAAACACACTCACAATAAATTCTTCAGTCATTTTGCGCTTCATGGACACATCATGGAAAACACACGACAAAATGCATATGCAGCTTTCAAGTTAAAGGCCATCGATCTGGCTGTCAAACAAGGAAATAGAGCTGCTTCACATAAGCTTGGCATCAACGTGGTGAGACGTTGGAGACGGTTGTGTGAAGAACTGATTGAATGCGCACTAGTGGTTTTAGTGCAAGAGAAAGATGAAGATAGTGATCAATGGCTTTTCTGGTAGGCTACTGTGTAACCAGCCGTGTTACAAGCACTGTTCGGAAATAAGCATATATTTAATTAAAAGTTAAAAGTAATCTTTCTATGTAAATATCCCATGATACAACGTGGACACCTACGGCTTTTCGACAGGTGGGCTTATATTCAGATGCACTCAATAGTCCGGAAAGTACAGTACAATGAATCGTACTACTTTGGTGATTGCTTGACTTTTCATGTAGCACTAGCATGAGGTTGGCATTTTTTGAAGTGCAAATACCCGAAGATTATCACGCTCTCAAAGGGTGTAAAAAATCATGTAAATCATCTTTTTATTTCCCAGTGATTAAATGGCCTCCTATCAGCAGTAGGGAATTCTGTCTGTCTAACTTAATGTATGTGTGTTGAGTCAACTTTATTTAATTGGGTTGATTCAACTTATTTACTTGGGTTGGGCAAACCTAATTTAATAAAGTTGATCCAACTAATTATGAAGTAGTATAATTTTACAATAAGTAAATGCAGTAAATTAATTCTAAGTAATTTAAGCTTATCCAAAAAGAGTTCTTAATGATGAAAGAAAGTTATCTTATCTCATTGAATTAATTTAATTAAATCATAAAATGCATTTCTAAGAAGGATTTTTGAGTCTAAACAGAAACATTTGAACAATACGGCCTTTTCTGTGTCAACAGTGGGAACTTAATATGTGTCAAGGCAACAGCATATTGCAATGAAAGTGTATTTCTCAACATAAGTAACAACAAAAAATTAGAAAAGAATCCATCACAAGTTACTTCCACCCGAGCGCCCGCACCGGTGCGGGCAAAAGCAAAATTTCAGAGCATCCCTCTGATCTCAAGCCTATAACTTCACAACCACCAGATGAAACAACAATTCTTTTACTGATTCTGCTACAGGAGACGTGGACTGTCACAAAACAGTTGTGGTTCAATATTCCAACAAATGCTTTAACTGATTTTAACAGCTTTTAAAATTTTATACGAAACTGACCACCCGCTGGGAGCACGAGCGACCGCAACATTCAAATGAGCTGGAAAAGCCGTAATTTAACTCTACACCACATATTATACATCAAACCGCATGAGGAAAGCCTCCTCTTCAAAACAAGACCACTCTTACCTTTCTACGATTTACATACGTCCCTCCAGCTTTGGAAAAGTAAACAGGAAGTGTTGTGGAGAAAAAAATCCCAGGCAAAAATATAATCCATTTTTGTTATTTTCTCCGTTTAAATCCGCTCGAAAACTTTA
>OOFC01051744.1:0-10236 GCA_900323345.1 Pseudochromis fuscus
TCCACCCCTCTTTCTGTCCATCCCAGGGTTTATCCCCTCATCACTGATCTCCCTTCATCCCTCCAATCCTCATCTGTTCCTCATAGGAGCAGTGGAGAGAGTGAGTGACGGAGGAATATCGCACTGTGTCTGACACCAAAAGTGAATGAGCGGAGGGAAGTGTAGTATTCGCCGGGTTCAACTTATGACAACACCCTGAAGGAGCCTGCTGGAGGAAGACTGACTGATCTACCAAAACACCTTGAGAGGAGACCACTGTTGGTGAGTGGACGCTCAGATGTTGCTGTTAATGTGCTTTGGTCTTTCTAGTTTTCTGCCTGTGCAGTTGTCATGCTGCTCGGGATCAGATTCAATGGGTCCGATAAAACTGAGCTTAAAGTAGAAATTACAGTTATCACCAACATCTTTTGGACTCGGGAAAAATGTTTGACTGCCATGATGTTCACACTGTAAAGTTGGAGATTTTTTAAACGCAGCACACTCCATATGGTAAACTTATGATTTTATGCTAAAAAAAATGTCACTAAAATGATGCTGACACACATTTATTGCACCTCTCTGTGTTTTATCTTTTGTTTATAGCACATAAAACACAGGGATTTACATGGGATCAGCATACAATGCTGGTTTTGTAGTATGGACTCATAATCTGAGTAAAAAACAAATTCCTTTTGTTGTCTGATTCCTAATACTGTCAGACATAATCTGCATGATACTATTGTGTTAAGTTGGGTTTTTTTTTATGCTTTAATCTTGGCATAAAGATAAAAATGGAAGCATTAACTGCTTATATTTTTAGGTACAGAGAAACAAGCTTGGTAAAGATAAAATCTTCTATATCTATATAAGTTGTGAGATCAATATATATTGTTCAATTTCAGAAAAAGTCATAGAGACAGTTGATGGATAAAACATCAAGACAAGTGACTAAGTGATAATGATCCTGAATTCAATAAGTGACAAAAATGGATACATTTTTATGTTGATGCAGAAAACATTTCAAATATCTTATACGACCAGTTGTGCTACAGTGCTGCCCACAGTTGTGTGATAATCCAAGAAATATAAAAATAAAAAGATAGCTACTACTGCAGCAAAAAATACAGAATAAATCAACATACAAAGATGCTGACACATTATGTTCAGTTTGTGTAACATGGTTGTGACAAGAACATATAGAAATACTAAATATGATGCATAAATGTACAATCAATCATCTTAAACAAATGAATAACAGCCATATTCAAAGTTTTCTCATATTTTCTGCAAGTTGGAGCAAGAATACAACACTTTGAGCTGTAACTGGTCAGGAGCTCTCAGCTGAGCTAAGGATGCAAACAGCGGAGCTCAAAGTTCAGCCCACCAAAACTTCACCCACCTCCTACCAATTCCCACTGTCTCTCTCCCTCTCTCTGTCCTGTTCCACCTCCTCCATCTGCCCCCCCGCTCCCTTCTCATCCCACTATCTGCCCCCCCATCCCTTTCTCCATCTCTTATCCAGATGCAAAGAGCAGTCAGTAATCGGATGAGAGCAGATTTGATTCAAAAGGCTTCCCTTAAAATCTCAGCCAGTAGGATTTAAAACTCACTCTCCTGCCTCGCCTCTTACCCTCCACCCCTCTAACTCCGCCTCCCCTCCCTCTGCCCCCTCTTCTCTCTGGCCATGTTAATGCACTTCACTCTCCAGCAACCCCCAGCAGCCATTTAATCACATGGAAACAATGGCAGGGTCCTGGGAACAGAATGGCAAAAGGGTAATAGCATGACAAAAACACTTAAGCATTTATTACCAAAAGTCATTATTGAAGCAATTTTTACATCTGGAACAAAGACCTAAAATCCCCAACTTCAGGGACAATGGAGCCATCAGCAGCTTAAGGAAGCACACCCATACTGTAGCTGCTGGTGCGTTTGGGAGCACTATGTTACAATACAAGCCAATAAAAAGTCAGCAACACGTTCCAGGCCATCATCCTTTCACACCAGCATCACACATATAGGAAACAATTAAATCAAAATCCTTTCTTTTACAGAGTCACTTCCTCCTTAACTCCCTTCCTCTCCTTTTCACTTCAAACAAATTAGAGGCAAATCCACTTGGTCATGTGTTGTGACAGGGACACACATTCAAATAGTGGAAGAGAGAGAGAGAGAGATTGCTTCAGGGAAGCATACGATAAAATCAACGCAAGTCAGTTTTCAAGGTAAGATAAAGGAAATAGCATCATGACGATTGATTGCTTCACAGAGAAAAGAGAAAGTGCTTTGTAATATCTGCAATAGAAGGAGGAGGGGTTTTTGTTGAGGCTGCTGTGGTGCTTCACCCTGAAATGAGTGTCATGCTTTCCCATTTAAACTGCTCTGTTGAGATTGTGACTGCCTCTTCTCTTGTGCGTTGATTACATTTGTCACACTGTATGAGTTTGACCATTAGGTGATTGGTTTACTGCTAAACATCGCTCATTTAATCATGACATTACCAAATTCAATAGCCATCAACATTAGGTGAGAGCTCACTGGAGTGTTAAACGGCACAATCTCCCCCTATCAGTGCTGTGAATTTGTTGTGAACTGAGAGGCAGCAGCCTGAGAGCTGATACACTGTGATGACATTATTACTGGACATACTGGTTTGTGTGTACATTCAGGGTGAGGATGTGTGCTCTCAACAAGTGTCACATCAAGTGAAGAGTAAACTTTCACTGCTAATGTCAAGCTGGAATATTCATACAGTGCGCGTATGTGTTTGTGTGTGTGTGTGTGTGTGTGTGTGTGTGTGTTGGCTTTTAGGCGTGGGTTTCTCTGTGTGCTCCTGCCTATTTACGAAAGTTTGCAAAGTAGATGAGGGCCGGTTTGACTTGCAAAATAGCACTTACTTGTAGACTGGCGCGAGAGAGGATAACGAGCTCAGGTAGGTCCAGGTAAAATTCCAGCATGAAGCAATAGTACAGGCAGGTGCTGCAACTGGGAAATAAAAGTAAGGATCACAACTGTTTGATGATTTCTTAGTAACTGTATCCTGTATGTGTTTTCTCATCACTCTTCTTCTTCTTCTGTATTTCAGGATTTCCAGCTTTCCTGACATCTCTCCTTGTCTCCATTGGTGACAGTGCCTAACAACCATCGCCATGGGTGAAATGGAGCAATTGCGAAAGGAGGCGGACAGTCTCAAAGACCAGATCACTGTCAGTAGGCCCATCTTTACCATCTGTTGTAAATCTGTCACACATTTTGTAACTTTGCTTCTCACTGTGACGGGATGAGACATTTGTTAAAGATTCTGACGTATCTTTACCCAGAATGACTACATATCATTTATAACTGCACTGTCAGTGTTTGCTGGCATTGACCTGACCACCTTTGTTTGCATCTGCTCCCCAGGCAGCTCGCAAGGCGGTGCAGGACACCACACTGCAGGAGGCAGCAGCTGGGATCACTGTGGTGGGGCGTGTCCAGATGAAGACCAGGAAAACACTAAGGGGTCACCTTGCCAAGATCTATGCCATGCACTGGTCCACTGACTCCAAGTAAGTCCACAGCAAATTGAAAGCACACCTGCTACCAAAAAGTGGCAGGATGCTGCAAATTGTTGCACAAAATTAGAGTAAAAATCTAGTGAGGACAGTTAATATATAAAAAATGAAATTCTGATGGTAAATGCTTTTAACCGGGTGATTTAACAGGAACCTGACGCTAGTTTATCAGTTGCCTGATTTCATACCTCACATATCTTTGTCTCTTTGTAATTGTTTTGAACAGGCTGTGTGTCAGTGCCTCACAAGATGGAAAACTCATAGTGTGGGACAGCATCACAACCAACAAGGTAGGAAGGAGCAGTGTATCATAATAACACTAATAGGTGGTAATAAGTGTAAAATACAACTCTGTGGCTTGTTTTTTTGCAGCTAAAACTAAACGTGGATTAAATGTGGTCAAAGTCTTCCAGTGCATTCACCCTCAAACACACTGAAAACCACACAACTTCACTATCTCAAAGTTTTCAGCATGATTTTTAAACAGTAAATATTAAAGACTAAATAAGCAACTATCGAACCATCTTTAAGTGTTATATATTAAGAATGTATCAGTTTCATGTGGATTACCTGGGATGAATATCTAACCTCTGTTGTTCACAGCTGATTCACAGTCAGTCTTTGAACATCAGTTTGGTCCCAGAGGTTGAACACACCTGTCCTCTGTGTGTACTCAGGTCAACGCCATCCCTCTGAAGTCGTCATGGGTGATGACTTGTGCATACGCACCTTCAGGCAACCTAGTGGCTTGCGGCGGTTTGGACAACATGTGCTCCATCTATAACCTCAAGGGCAAGGATGGGAACGTCAAGGTCATGCGTGAGCTGGCAGCACACACAGGTAGGACGGGGCAGCTTGGAAATAAAATCTCTGGATGACACTGGCGTTCACTTTATTCGCTCAAGCTGGAGGTGTGGAGGTCTGGAGGTGTCTCATGTGGTATTTCTTTGGTTGCCTAGGTTACCTGTCCTGCTGTCGTTTCATCAGTGACAGTGAGATCATCACCAGCTCAGGCGACTGCACTTGGTAAGATTCAAGTCTGAAAAACTTGTTTGTGTACTAAAAACCTAAATAAAAATTGTCCTCCATGTATCTCCTTCTAGTGTACTATGGGACATTGAGACGGGGACCCAAAAGACTATTTTTGCTGGACACCAGGGAGACTGCATGTCCCTGGCTGTGTCCCCAGACTTCAAGTTTTTCATCTCAGGTGCGTGTGACTTCACGGCCAAGCTGTGGGACATCAGGGAGGGCACATGCAGACAGACCTTTGGAGGCCACGAAAGTGACATCAATGCCATTGGGGTGAGGATGATGGAGAGAGTCTCATTGCAAACTGTAGAGCTCAAACTGTTTCTGGCCTGAGGAGTTTCTAACCACTTCTCTTTCTTCCAGTTCTTTCCCAACGGTAACGCAGTGATAACAGGGTCCGACGACGCCACCTGTAAACTGTATGACCTGCGAGCCGACCAGGAGCTCATCACCTACCAGGACTCCAGCATCATGTGCGGGGTGACCTCCCTGGCTCCCTCTCTGTCCGGACGCCTGTTACTGGCTGGCTATGATGACTTCAACGTCAACATCTGGGACGCACTTAAAGCAGAGAGAGTGGGTGAGTACAGGTGGAGAACTCATGAAGCGTCTCGTAACTTTGTGTTTACATGTGAGGGTTTGTTCTGCTGCTGAGTCATTTCTGTGACACTTCACTCAGCTTACATCTTGATGTTGTGTGTGTGTGATGTTCAGGAGTGCTCGCCGGTCACGACAACAGAGTGAGCTGCATTGGAGTATCTTCAGACGGCATGGCATGTTGCACAGGATCCTGGGACAGCTTCCTCAAGATATGGAACTGAGGTTGTTCCTCGCCTGTGAGCAGAAACAGAGCAGTTAACATCCACCTGGGAGAAAGTAAAGAGGATTTTTAAAAAAAGAAATAGGATTTTTTTTAGGGAGGGACGAGGGATGAGGAGCTACATAGGGTGAGAAGAGGGTATTTTAATTGTGCCAAGTCCTATCTAATGTTGGAGAGGGTTGTAATGTGAAGGTTTTTCTCTCCTCTCTGTCACATTGCGCTCAAACCTTTCTTCTCACGTTATGGGGGAAATCTGGGGTGGGGGTCTCCAAAAAATATCATTCCTATTGATAGTCAATTATTCTGTGGTTCACACTGATAAAATATGCACATTTATCGCAGCAATTCAAAGATCACCCGATGAGAACAGTTGCCAAATGGAAATGGTAGCACACTGGATGAGATAGAATACGTGTCAAGTTACAGCCTGTGTAGAGTCACACAAACTCTACTAATATGCTGTGTTTTATAGCAAAGCATAATTTATGTCATATGACTAATATGAGCATTTACGTAATTGTTTCAGACTGTTGTTTGTTCTTAGTTTTGGTAGATTCCTTAGATGCTTACATCTTCTTTCTTTTCATTTTCTAATCTTAATTAAAATGGAGTTATAGTTTGCAGATGTCTACATTAGTGTTTGAGTTGTTTTGTATGTGACTGATGGACAATATTTACCAGGATTTTGGGTCTTGTTATTTTGGCTTGACCCCTTGGTAGCTCTAGACCTGCAAAGTGCTTTGGGTAAACTGCTGAACTGACAGATGGGATAATAAAATGGTTTTCACGGTTCACTAAGCACTTAGAAAAAAAGATGACCCATTTGTCTCAGGACAGGACTCTTTGTATGAGTGTTACATGGATGATAACGGCTATTGTGTGCATACGAGCGGTACATCTGAATGTGCATATAACTGCTTACTCTTTCCTCTGCATGCTAACAGGTAAACTTGAAGAACAGTTTATGTACATAAAGAAAGAATATCTCCAAGCTCTAACTAGAATTTGGACTGCCTCTTTTCCAACACTGGATACACACTGTGCAAAGTAAAGCAATAATAACTAATAAACATGGGATTCTGCGTTACACAAGTCTTTAGTGATGATTTATGACATGTTGACTTCAGTTGTGTTTAACATCCTACTAGATATGGAATAAAGCATAAAATAAAACTCCACTTTAACTGTAAAAAATGGTCAGAATTTGCAATTAAAAGAATTTAGTTGAAAAGGTGAACGCACTTTTTATGGTGTCTCTTTATGGATAAACTTAGTGTTGGGGATGTTTATTTTCATTTGGCCAGCATTGTTATGATACAGAACTATGACAGATGTTGAAACTGATCAGACAATGTGAGTTTCAAACCCATGTCATTTTTTAATTACAGGTTCAATTTAGGGTTTATTAAAATTAGAAGTGGGACTAAAGAGACACCAACAAAGACAGAAGTGGTAAAAACGACAGCTGCATGAAATGTGAAATAAGTAATATTTACAAAATAAAGACTTTGGTGTCAAACTTTTATTCCATTTGGGCAGAAATAAAGGCAAGAAATGTCTGAAAAGTCTGAGAAAATTCGGTAACAGTTTTCAGAAAAAAGCACAAGAACAAGAAAAAGAGCAAAATGGTTTACAACCACTGTGATTTAGAGCTGAGGTTTGTGTGTTAATAATTATTTATATTTACACGATGACAAAACAGGATAGAAAACAGCTGTGTGGCAGTTCATTAATATATACAAGAAAATAAAACTGTACACATAAAAGCACGTTTTTAAAAAACATAAAAAGGGACGGAGTCTGCACAGATTGCTGTAGTGCCTCATCTGTTCTCCTGATCCAGAGACACCGCCAGCACTCGGCGGTCCATCTGTCCGAACCTCTGCTTGTCTGGTGTTGACACCTTGTGCTTCATCTAGGAAGTAAAAATGACAAAATATTTTTAATTTTCATGATGAGATTAGTTTTTGCACAAGTAAATCATCGATATTGCCAAAATGAGGCAATATGGGGGCAAAGTAATATTTACAATTACTACCAGTGAGTACACATTTGTACCTGAGAGCGCTGGTCCCTGGGTGAGTTGGTCTCCTTAAGGATTTGAAGTGGTGATCGACCTTCAGTACCTAGAGAAGGGAATTTTAAAAAGCATTAAACAACAACATCATCTTGTAATAAACAACCAGAAGAAACAAATGTCCTACACACCTTTCTGCTTCAGTTTTCCAGACTGTCCCTTGTTCTCATTGTTTACGTTCTTAACGGCCACACGGACGGCGAGGGGAGAAGAGCCTCCTTTTCCTCGGTGTCCCTGCACTGCTCTGGCCCTCAGCCCGGTGGCACCAAAGCCTTTACCCAACCACTGTGGCTTGAACACCACCTGACTCGGACTCTTTGAGTCAAAGGTGGGGCAGCGGATGCCGGTGTTGACCTGTGACTGCTCAGGGTTGAGGACAGTTGGTGGCTGTGATGGAGGAGATACCGGAGGCAAAGAAGTTTCTTCAACATTCTTCGTAGGTTCTTTGGAGGATGGCAGTTTCTCAGCTTCCTCTGGCTGTGCAGGGGATTCCTGAACGGGGCAATCATCAGCATCAGCGGTAAGGGATGACTCAACTGGGGACTGTGGTTTAACAGTGATAGAAGGAAGGGCATAAGAGTGATCCACACTATCCGTGAGGGGCTCCACCTCTGCACCAGGTTCTGGGGATAAACTACCGTCACGGTGCACCTCAGCAAAGATGTAGGATGAGGTTGTTCCTTCATGATAAGCTATTAGGCTCATGCTCAGTCTCTTGTTAAGTCGAGACTCTCTTGCTTCTTCTGCTTCCTCCAGGCTAATATCTGCCTCAGTTTCAATCTCCACCTCCACCTGAGGCTCTTCAAGAAGCACAAAGGGGCTTGAGTCGCCAGTGCCTTGCAGCACAGGGGTGGCCAGCAGGTTAGCATGTTCAGCTAGTGAGTCAAAGTTGTGAGACAGCTGAGGAGTCAGGAGAGGCTCAGTGGAAGCCAACTCTTCAACTCTGAAGTCCTCTTCCTCCACAGCATCACTGAAGTGTTTCTGAGGGCTCTGAGTGGCTTTCCCTTCGGTTTCACTGTGTAAAAGCATCCCCAGGCGGCGAGCAAAGGACCCGACTGTTGCTGAAGGAACAAATGGAAGACAAAAGTTACAAAGAATTTTTTAAGTGAGAAATGCCGAGCTGAACGTTTTTTCTGTATTGTTTTCAAAATATTTACCTCTCATTATTTCTCTGACAGGGGTGCGGGTAACGCCAATGGTAGGTGAGCGTGGATCAACAAAAGCCATGGCGTGCTCAGTTTTCACCTCAGCAGTTCTGCCCACACTCCTACCGACCTAATACAGACACATGATTATCATTTTTGTGAATACCTTCTCAGAGTTTATAGCACAAGTACAGCAGAAGACACACCTGAATGGGTGTTCGGTCGATGCCGGCTGAGGGAGAGCGTGGATCCATCAGCTGACTGAGCCGACTGTTTTTGATGTCTGGTTGGGGTTTTGCTGCTGCAGACACAGCCAGCTTGCTCTCACTTGATCCCATGATGATAATTTAATGTTATCTGGCTCCCGGGCAAACAGAGCAGAATAGATGACAGGTTTCAGTGTCAAAACACAAGAATTACAAACACCACAATGTGTAGCATAGAACAAACCACATATAATGATGTCTAGAGGGCAGTAAACTAGTCAGATATTCAAATAAGATATTACCTTTGGTACAATAAATGTATTCTTCTGGTTGCACTTTTGTCAAAGCGTACTCATCACACAGTCATAGTATCACACAATATGGCAAAGAGCAAAAATGAAATAAATTTAATACAATCCTAAAGCAAACTGATCAAATACAAATGTGTTCTAAACTGTTTTGCCTGGTTAAATAAATTTAAAAAATAAACATGATTTCAAGTTAATCTAGCTTGTTTATCTTCATTTACAGACATGTTGTTGACTACTGCATCTATGTAATATACCGTTTAAAAGCACGTTTTAGATTAGCAGTGAATTATGAAACTCGCTAGCAAGCAAACAAGGCAGTTTAGCTAAACGCATGTTAGTTAGCTTAAAGTTTCCTTATTTCATTTTTAAATCAGGTGACGTGATAGCAGATATTAGTACAGTATAGATTCAGTTTACATGAATAAAGCTTGTCATAAATGTCCTTGCTCACCTTAAACGGGACAAAGACAGTCGATCAGGCGTGTAGCTGTGTCCTTTCACTTATTTCGCACTTCAGATTACAACAGGAGACTCACACGACTTTTAAAACATTTAAATGGCGGGGCTGCGTGCATGTTATTTTTGAACGAACCAATCAGCACGTACTTCCTCTTCGTCTCCTCGACGTTGATTGGCTGAGACCGCGGTGTTCTACAAGTGGGCGTGGTGTATCGCTGATAACACGTTTGAACGTTGGGATAAATTCAGACTTTGTTTTTCACATGTGCAGAAAAATGAAATGTGTCGTTAGGAAATAAATCCTCCTGAGAAACACGCCTTTTCATATTCAAACGAGGTTTCTTTTGCATCATACTGGATAAAGGAAATATAGTTCATATTTGTAAACAAAGAGTATAGGATTTTTTTATATGATTTTATGTGGAAAAACACTAAAAGACACTGCAGACAATATGAAAATCAATTTATATTTTTAAATTAACACATGACTTGACGCCAACAACAGTAATAATAACAATTCTAGCAAGCAGTGTAATGAGAATTTTAAGAATTGAACTTATTTATTTCATTCCTTCATATTCTAATTGACCATCGTTAATAAAATGTGAAGATACAAATATATATATATATTTCACTTTTTCCAATGAACTCTC
>OOFC01051744.1:10526-35886 GCA_900323345.1 Pseudochromis fuscus
AGATTTAAGCTGAATTTAAAACTCAAGTCTGTTTTCTTTTATTAATGCCACTATTACACAATAATAGAGGTTCCTATTCTCAGTGCAAGTGTTCCTGCCATCTGTAGTGTTTTTATGCAACAGAAGTAAAGTCATTTTGTTCCCTGATTAAAAAAAAATTCTCCAACAGATGTTTGGAATCAAAGCTTTATTGCTGATTATTATATTAAACATTGCAGTCAGGGTATAAGTAGCCTGAAAACAATTATAGTGCATCAATTATGTTACAATACACAGTATGGCATATAGCAATTATTTTACAAGAAGCGAATTGTTGTACAAGAGCAATATGAAAAAGAGCAAGTGAGGGAGGAGTCCAGAGAAATCATCGTCAATGACATAATTATATGACTTTAATCATCCAAAGCTCGATTAATGTCCACCCACCTGACCCCAACGCAAACCTCATCATAACAGTACTCATTATAACAGTAACAGCCCCGCTGGTTGTCAGTTCATTGTCCTGGCAGAATAATGAATACTAAAAAAATTAAATTAAGTATAAAAAACAGAGATGTAGCACTTTTGACGTGGGTTTCTGCTCCAAACCTCCATGATTCTTCCCTCTTGAGGGCACTTTGATAAAAAGCACCACTCGTATTAATGTCACAGCAATACTGTACCTTTAACCTACATAACTGCAGAGAGTACTGACTGTTAATAAAGACTGGGAGAGCACTGAGTGTCACAACAAAAACTGACATAACATTGCCGGCTACTGAATACAGGAGGGATTGACTCATGCTTCTTCTTGTTAACTTTCTTTTTTGAGAACAAATCTCATAAAAGTGAAAGCGACATTTATTCAACTCAGTTCCCCTGATCAACAAAGGAGGAAATGCGAGGACCTGTGAAATACAGTGGCATGACTGGGTCACTGCTGTCTGCTCGTCCCCAGGTAGAGACCAATACTGCAATACTTGATAGAAGTCATTGAAACACACATGATGACGACGTCTAGCATGGCGGATAATTCACAGTGTCTTCCTCTGCCATTTCTCTCAAACCGTTACCTGTACCATGTCCTGCTTATTCCCATTCAACCCACTTCATTCAGTCACCCAAACATTTACCTCCCAGCAAAAAGCATTCACACTCAATAAGCCCTCCCCTGACTGGATTTCATTCAGTTCCACCCTCCACCTCTCTCTGGCAGAAATGAGCCAGTAACGCGTCCAAGTCTCGTCGGTCAGCTGCGGCGTACAGAGAGCTCTCTCCCATCATGCTGAGAGCCATGCGCAGGGTGGACCAGATATTGTCAGACATCATAGTGGCTGCTGCGCCTCCAGGACCCCTCGCCGCTCTTGCGCCGTCCTCTGCAGCCTGGCGCTGTAGTGATAACGCTTCGAGGAAGTGCTCCACTGCCTCTCTATGAGTAAAGAAGGCAGAAAGCTGGATTCATATTTACACCTGCACCACTCTGATATCAAGCTGAATAGACAACACTCATAGGAAGTACCTCTGAATCACTTTGATCACTTTAATACTAATTTCTGCTTGAACTGAACATAATATATAAAACAGGCATCCCACATGATCTAACACCAGCCTTAGTAAAGGTGGGATTTTTACTGCATAGCTGCTCTAGCAGACTGATTTGTCTTTAAGCTAGCTCTACTAAAGGTGTCACAACTAGGTGTATTTTACGTAACTATCACCACCCATGTATTCTACCAGGATTTGCTAGGTTCTAACATTGAACACTAGGACAGACATTCAAAAAGCAACAACACCCGAAGCTCCTGGATTTGAACCCCACACAAGACAGACACATAAAAGTGTGTGTCTTGTGTTGGTGTCATTGGTCTGCTTTGGGGTTTTTTAGCCCATTGAATGACAATGTGCAATAAATGCAGAATCAAAACTCCTACATCTGCCAAACCTACAGTAACTGTCAGGTATATGGCAATTTTGCCCTCCTGAATGTTCAATTTAAACACTATTGCACTGGGCGACCATCCTGTGAACAGTTATCGTTTAAGTTTGCAGGACTCTTGTAATTATATAGTTCAACTGCAGGATCTGTCAACTCCACGATTTACCAATGTTTTCATGTAACAACCTAAAGTTACCATGGTCTTTTTTAAAAGTCAGGCACAAGGAGATCATGCAAAAATATTACTAGATAATACAAAAAAAGGCCACATTAGCATGCTGAAACTGTTTTTTTCTTTTAAATCTCCAAAACAAAGAACTGTGTCCTCACCTGTGTGCTCCTAAGTTAACACAGCTGATTCCTAAGTTATAACGACTGCGAACGAAACCTGGCTGCAATTCCAGAGCTCTCCTGTAGGCGGCCACTGCCTCCTCTGAGCGGCTCCCATTGGCTAGTGTAGCACCCAACTTATTCCACAGCAGGTAATCCTTAAGGGGAAAGAAGAGAAAAGGGAGTTTCATAGAAGCAGAGCACACAGAGCGACAGTGTTGACAAAGTAGCAGCACTGGCTTCTACACTAACCTGTGGAGTGACAGAGAGAGCAGCACTGAAACAGTCCACCGCCTTGTCGTACTCTCCACTGAGGTTGAAGAGGACTCCCAGACCACACTGCAGCTGAGGGTCCACCTGTGCAGGGTCAGAGTTTGCTGCACGCAGGAACAAGGACTGGACATCCGTAAACAAAGATCTGCGCAGAAGAAAAAACAAACAGAAAAGGGGAAAATAAAAAGAGATTTTAGGATTTGGTGTATTACTGTTTTAAAGCTGAAATGTTCCATGTGTGTGACACTCACTCTGGCAGCAGCGACCCAAACCTCTCCCTTTCTTTCTCCCTTTCGCTGGCACCATCGTTTTGGCGCTCACGCTCATTTTGCTCCCACACCGAGCGGTATTTCGGATTGTGCTTTAGCCAGTCCCGTAGAGTCTCACAGGCCTGCCTGTGCAGAGACTCGTTAGTGAAACTCACAGCCAGCGCCATCAGGGCAGTCAGGTTGTCGTTCTTCAGCTCTATACACCTACAGGAGGAA
This sequence comes from Pseudochromis fuscus, assembly GCA_900323345.1. Classification (NCBI taxonomy): domain Eukaryota; kingdom Metazoa; phylum Chordata; class Actinopteri; family Pseudochromidae; genus Pseudochromis; species Pseudochromis fuscus. Next base: position 13,530 of record OOFC01051744.1, read on the forward strand.
GAGCGACAATAGAAAAAGGGGGAAAATGTTAGGCCGAAATATTCAGATTATCTATCGACAACCTTTTATCCGATGTGTGAATCTTATTATACTTCTAAATTCAGCTGTCAGCCTTTAGCTGAACACATGGTGAGAAATTTAACTGGAAAAAGTGGTGACTACAGACAAAAACCTGAGCTGGAAGATTGCTGTACACTCAAATTAAAGAGGGAAAAGAAGGCAATCTGTCCATGGCTGACTTATTTTGCTTTTTATGCAACTAATTTAAAGACACAGAGGTTAACTCAAGAGGCACGATAAAAGCAGCTTTATTGACCTCGGCATTAAACTATTAAAAGGTGAACTGCATTCATTTCAAAAATATAAAAGGTACATGAGTCTCATGCTTCATGCACATAGACTGTATATAGAAGCATGACATCACCCATTAGTTTGTGGATTCACCAGGAGATCAGCAGTTGAACGTCACCATGTTAGTTGTTTGGAGCCAGAAGGGATCATATAGGGAAGGGAAGGTAGGAGTGAGGAGGCGGGTCTAACCCTTGAACCTGAGGTCACTGTCCAATGTGTATGAGACTTGACTTAAGCATCAGTCTCATTACAGACCAGACCTGTGGCTCCAGCTAACCATGCTCCCGAATATTCCTCATTCGCAGATGGACCACCAGGTCATTGATCATTTTTTTTAACTTTAGCTAATGGCATAAGAATGACTTGTGGAACAAATGTATTGACTGAATATTTCAGGATTGAAAATGTAGATTTTTAAATTTAAGTCAACCGGAGCCAGAGTTTTACAGAGTCAGCATCTGGAGGCCGTCAGGAGTATTGCACTTTTTTGCACTTCCACTTTGGGCTCATTTCTGAGCCCCAATTCCTTCGTCCATTTCTATAGAAAGTCTATATTCATACACTATGTTTAACATTATGTACCTTTTCCAAAAGATATCTACAAGAAACACAGGTGACAGGTATAAAAATGCTATAGTAAAACAATAACTGTCCAGTAAATTGTAAATTGTGCAGTAAATTCAGACACACTAGAACCTGTTATCTCCTGCTGCTACAAAGTGCTACAGTGTATTAATTCATCTGTTTGGTATCTGAAGTGAAGTTTCACACTGGTGTATTGCAATTTGGACTTCTGACCTGCGGAGGGCGCTGATGGCAGCAAACTCTTGCTCATTCTCTGCCTGACAGGTTCCCAGATATTGCCAAGCCTGCAATTTAATGGAAAGGAAATACTCACACACCATAACATCATTTCAAGTCCCTTCTGTAAATTGACTAAAAGTACAAATAAGGAGAATTTCTGGGCAATTCATCATTATTACTAAAGAACTAACCAGCTGGTTTTCTGGTTCCCTCCGTACAGCACTTTCAAAGAAGCGCACAGCTCCAGGGATGTCCCCTGCCTCCATCCTCTTCACTCCCTCTGACAAAGGGTCCGGGTGAGATAAGTAAGGGTTGTCCTCTTCAAACTGATACCCCTTGGAGAAACACATGGAAACAGCTGACATCGTTTCTATGTGTATGGTTCTAACAGTAACATTTTGTATGCAATGCACTTTGTAAACATCAAAGGAGGCCACATGTGTGGAAAATGCTAAAATCCTGATACACCAAAACACATCACAACAGTATATTTCAGCAGATGTCTGTTCGGAGCAGGTTGACAGCTACCTTGTCATAAGAAGTGCTGAGTAGCTGATCGAAGTCAGACAGCCAGGGGTGGCTCTCTGCATCCCTCTTGGCCATCTCCTCCCACTCCTGCTGCAGCTTCTCCCAGAAATCCACATCACTCTGACAAAGTGACAGATGCACATCATTACTTCACAGAGCCTCTGCACATCATACATCATCCTGCTTTATAGACTCGTCTGACCTTTGCTTTTCTGAGAAAAAGATGAGAGCGTACTGATGCTGCTTTGTAGCATGACTGAAAGCCGGCTGGGTTTTTTTCTTCTCACAAACAGGATTAAGTTACTTATGAAGGACACCTTCCTGAAAGTTTCCTCGCCTATTCAGTTTCCATTTTCAAACCTCACAGGACACGGTGTACTTTAACCTCTGCATTGCCAGTTAATGTACAATGCTTTGATTGGATTTTAACATTATAACTTGTCTCACCTCCACTGCAGCTTTGGCCTGTTGAAAATCCGGCCCTGATGTGGCGAACTCGTCCACCCAGGCTTCAGCTGAATCCTCTGAAACCTGAATAACAATGAGGATCATTGGCAGCAGCTGATGAGAGCCTGTATGTGCTGGCTAAGAGGACTGTTATTAGAGGATGAGGATATTGAAACAGGAAAAATATAGCGGGAAGTGAATGGAAAGGAGGTAAAAATGAAAGCAGAAAGAATACAGAAAAAGCTGGTTGTCTCCTTCTTCTTCCCGATATCTCTTCCTAATTTATTAATAATGTAGGGAATGCACTCAACAGCAATACAATGGCTAAATGCTGAGTGTATCTGGGTTTAAGTGTAGGACATAAATCTACATAGAGTAGTGGCAGTAAAATATATATACACCTGGAGCTAAAAATTAAATACCTATCACTGCTAAGACCACAGAGGTCCTACCTGCCTGACGACTTTGGCCCAGTGCTCTGCTTGTTTAGCTTTAACTTTGTCAATCTTCTGAATCCTCTCTGGGGGTTCCAAGGGAAGACTCCCTCCCCCCGTCTCCGTCAGGAACTACGGCGGGAGGCGAGGAGGGGTGGCGGTGGGGAATGGGACAATGTTTTGAGGAAGAGGAGGAGGAGGAGGAGGAAGCGGTAGGTGACGAGATTTTTTGGGTGTTTTTTTTGGAGTGGTGGACGGGAGTAAGGGTAATTTTAAGTAGTAGGAGAAGTAGATGAATGGTGGTTGTTAATTGAGGGAATGGCAAGCCCAGAGTTTGAAGGCAGGTCAAAAAATGGAAAAAGTACATGTCAATGTTAGTGGGCCATGGAACATGTATTATATAATCATATATCAGAAACAGGACTGAGAGCTCACCATGCACAGTATAATATGGAAGCCTATTTCCACCAAGAAAGGAAAAAAATGTTTGAAATGGAATAAAATACTGACAGAAAGTCAAGATATTGAACTGGTAAGTATAAAAGCAAAACAATTCAGACCTACTGACAATCTCCAAATTGTGATTACCTCATCGATATCACAGACTGAATATAGAATGGACAAAGCTGACGTGACAGCAACCGTTGGTTTGTGGATTCACATTTTGAAAGCAGGAGGTCAGCATTCGAATGTCGCCATGTTGGTTGTTTGGAGCCAGAAGTTACCATATTTGGGTATGAAGGGAGGAGTGAGGAGGCGGGTCAAACCCTTGAACCCGAGTGTTCAAGTTGTATGAGACTGAAGTTCAGCGCTGGTCTCACTGGAGACATTGCACTTTATTGCACTTCAGCATTGGCTTCAGTTATGTGGCTGGTTGCATCATCACTTTCAATAAACAGTCTATGATCGATAAGTAAAAAGTTTGAGTTAAACATATGAAAAAAAACCCAAAAAACAATAATGACTCTAAGTTTTGGGTCAATAAATGATCAAATAAGTCAAAAAACTAAAATAAAATTCTAATTTAGCAAAATAAGACAGTGAAAAATATTCTTAATATATATATTTTTTTACTTCTCATCCAATCATTTTGAGTTTGTGTCCCTTAATTTTCACTTATACCATAAATTTGACTTGATGTGAGTATTTTTTTTCCATTTCAAACTTTTGATCTGTATTTTCTTCTCTTTTGGATTTGATCCAGAACAGTATTGTGATTTTAGTGGAAGATTTGTTTAGAATCCCAAGGAAAATTGAGTCAAGATGGAGATACCCAGAGCATGGTTGCACACATTAAAAACTAACAGAAGCTGCCAGTCATAAGAGTCCTCCTCTCTTTGCAGAACAAATTCCATCTGCAATGCTGTGCAGCCTTTGGATTCATATTACAGAGAGACTGGTTGCTGTTTTTGGTTACATTTCTGGAAAATGTTACACCGCGTCAGATACTGGGGTGATGAGTCACAAGCCTATACTGTGCAGAAGTGAACCAGTGCGCTTCCCCAATATACTGTGCTCCCAGTTGTAACCATCCCCTCCTCGATGGGCAGTGACTCATACCTGGTTGAGGTTGGAGGCCCAGTTCTGAGCCTCCTCGGCCTGAGCTTTATCTGTGAGCTGTTTGTCTGTTCTGCTCTCCACTGTCACACTGCCCTCGCCAATCTGCCTAATGAATCGCAGGAACTACACAACAACAACAAAAAAATGACAACATAAAGTATTTACTATTATCATAACTAGTTGGTCATGTTTTTACTAACAGACTGTCAGTTGCTTTCCAAAACCAACATCTTTCTTGTCTGCTATCTACTTGAAAAAACCACAAGAAAACTTAAGTCATCAGCATTACCAAAGCACTATGGTGCCAAGCAACTAATCTTAAAAAATGTTAAAGAAGAAGAGAAAGGATATGGTGAAAGATATGTAAAAAGGAATGACACATGGTATAAAAAGGATCCCATGACTCTCAGAGAGACACTGCTCACCTCTGTGTTTTGTAACTTGGGGTCATCAACCTTTGAGACAAGCTCGTTGGCAGTCTGCCTCAGCTCCTCTCCTGGTTGATACTCCTTTGTCCTGTCAGATTAACAGCAAAACATATAATGAAAGAGCTGTATGAATCCATTTTACTGTGCTAATGAAGGTCTGAACAAATCCCTTTGAACTAAAGGCTTTCACATTGCTGCCGTTAGACTGAAAACTAAACATCTGCAAGGCCAGTGCTGTATGCATCAGCTTTCACTATCTATTTAGACGCTCTCATGGGTTTCAGCAGATCTTTTCAACCTCATCAGACAGGACAAAAACAAGGTTACCATTCTTAAAAATTAAAACTAAATAGAGAAATTCACTCAATAAGAGAGAAAAGACAAATGATCAAGGTTTAGATTTGTATTCACATCTGCTGTCATGTGTCTGCATGTGCTCCACTGCTCTCTCACTCCCCCACAAGTGTCCTGCCTGAGCGCCACATTTATAGCAGCATGCCTGAAGTAGTCATGTGTGTAAGCCATTTTTCATCTGCATACTTTCTACAGCCTCTGCACATGTCCCCCATCCCCTGCTCTTACCATTCGTTCTCCTTGTCCCCAAGGTCCCCCAGCCACAACTTCTCCTCAGACTGCTCCAGATACTCTTCTGCCCAGCGTCCTGGATCTGGAGCAGAGGGAAAACACACGCGCACACACGGAAAACATATTGTAAAAAAGATGGACTGATGATGAGTCCAGAAAGATGAACTGCACATTAAGCAAAGTATGTGTTTTTTAGAGAGAAACACAGGAGAGCGAGGATAACAAACTCACGATACCTGCTGCCTCAGCGATAAATTCTCTCGTCCAATCAGCATCTGCCGCATCACCGAGGGCGATGAGCCCCGGTGTGGAGGCAGAGTCAGAACCTGAGAGGAACTCAGCCGCCCAGTCACCAGAGAGGGCCAGCGCTGCCACATCTGGAGCTGTAACAGGGAAAAAAATGTGGTGCTTTAATGCTGAAAACAATTTGTGCACAGACTTGAATGTAACAGATGAGAAGAAATAGCACATATGAAGGGTACCTCTCTGCGGAGCTTGTCTGTAGCTCTGCTGGTCAATCTGCTGCATTTCCTCCAACAGCTGACCCATGTCAAATGTGTGTGGGGGCCGTGGGGGCGCCTGAAGGAACTCATTCACCAGCTGGAGCAAAGACACAAACAAGTTATTACAGCTTATAATGAGCATTTTGAATTTTTAGAGAATACAAAACAGTCTTTATGCGCTCGGACTGAAACATGTGAAGTGGCTTCCGGTAACTTGGATTAACTATTACAAATTATTATGGTAAACAGAGTATTTTGAAAAGAAAAGTAGCACCGACCTCTTCCTCCGTTGCTATTTCAATGGGAGTTGGGGCAATCTGAGAAAAAAAACATTAAAGAAAATGAAAACAATAAATGAGTACATGTTTGTGATCAAGCAGCGACTTCAAAATAAGTCTGAAGAATACAGATTTTCTAACAAATTACTCACTGTAGGTGTTGAGCGTTGCCGCCATGCACCCCCTTCCTTGGTCATGTGACCGGTCAACTTCATGAGGGGATTGGCTCCCCCACATTCTGCCTCCACCAACTCCCGCATCGCCATGGCAACACAAGGATGAGGCGAAAAACCCAATCAGACCACCTTAGAACTGAGGAGAGAGAAAAAAAGAGAGATTTAATATTCAGTTTGCTCTTGGACAATTGCACCAGACTCAGACTGTGCTCAAAAAATGTAATGGTTTCACAGTTTTGATATATTCATAGTCGCACTGAAGCATAGAATTGGGTTTTTTATTGTGATTGATTCAAAAAGATCCACGTGGTTAGCTGCCAAAATAATTCCCAAGTTAAGATGACAGTCCTCTACAAACTATACAAAAACTAAATGAAACATTCTGCGAAAATATTTCCTTGTCAACATGAAAAGTTTTATTTTCAACAAACAAAATGTAAAATACAAGACATTCAGTGACAATTAATCTACAATCTACTTTGAATATTGAACCTCGAAAGAGAACATTTTTAAATTCAGCACCACAGGCTAGTAAACACACTCCTGAAAAAAATATTTTTTAGTTTTTCTGACCCATTTGATGGCTGACAGGCCAGGCAAAGCGAAACTTGCACAAATAGCCTCATGTCACATAAACAAAATTCAAGCTCCATCTGCTGCTGTTTGTGTCACTTTCTGGCTTTTGGTGAACCATTAATAATGAGAATATGATGGCCCAGCAGGCACAGACATTCACTGCATATTTCACTCGGCTCGTGTGGTAATTTCACAAGGTTGATAATTCTTTAACTGTATCGCGGCTTTTATAACAAGGAAAAACACAATACCGGTATCGGTGCAGTCAAAACCACACAACTTAAGTAGCATCATAGAGGTCTGGGTAATGCAACTTCTTTAGTCAATAGTTTATTGCACAGAATAGCAAAATAAATCACAATAATCTATTCTTGAATGAGATATTTCTGGATTTACAACAAAATTGTACCAATTTTAGTCTTTTTATGACTTAAATCTTCTTCTTTTAATAAGAATAATAGGGACTAGTATAAAAGTATAAATATATAAAATGTTACCCAGTCTTGCAGGTCTCCTACAAAAACATCATATTGATAAAAGATCCTATTTGGTTCCTGTTTATCTGATGATCCCTCACAGGATCCTCCAAACGCAGAATAATGAAAAAAGATAAAAATGTCACGACACTGATTTACTCCCCAAACGCAAAACCTTGAAAATAATTAAATAAAAAACCCTGCTGCTCACTTTGCTGACCTATATTCAAGTCCAGGGATGAACAGCTGACACACTGTTACACATGCTGGCCTACTCAACTTCTCTCACCACCCTGGAGAAATACAAAATAGTTACAATTTCCATAATTATTTGACAGAAATAGAAACTGAATTCCCTGTCTGCTTCATTTTTCTTTTATCATACTGCAGCAGTGTCCACCCAAATGAACACCTCCAAAAAATATTGTACAACAGGTGGATTTTCCATTGCTCTCATGGGTATAGATTTAAGGATATTGTAATTCTACTGATTCAAACAGCTGCTGCGTTATGATTAGGGTCAAAGTAAGAGGATTAGAGACAGATATTAATACACACACAATCACAGACAGGTCACTGTGACACCTGCTTATTACCCACAAATCTACTGGCTACAGTAAGTGTGCGGGAAGTTTTTGTCAACACCACTAATAAAGCGCAGCAGTGTCATGGTTGAGAGGGAAACTGGCTGATATTTCCCCTTCTCATTGGGCTAACATACAGTTTAACTGTTACATGCACCCCAGCTGAGGACAAGAACTGTAATGTGCAGAAATAAATAACACTGCATTCAGATCAGTTAACAATGCACTTATTACATCAGGTGGGAGCATGCAGAGCCATAGACTGTGTATAGAAACGTGTCTAAATATTCTGTATACAGTCTATGTGCAGAACACACACAGATGCATATTATTCATTAACTTCAGATTGTGAAACCACTCAAAGTGATATACAATTTACTTTTACTCAACCATTAAATTACTATAATTAAAGCAGCCGTTAAAAATCAGCCCTGTGGTCCCACCTGCCAGCAGTCCTCAGTCACCTGGCTGTGAATACAGGAGCCCGGAGCTAATCGTAGCTTCAGCCAGACACAGCAACATTATCTCGGTGATCATTACTCGGTGTTTTCTCTGCATGCAGCCGAGCATGCTGCTAATTAAACACAGAGTCCAACATATAAACCCACGTCAACCATTAACCACCGTTTGCCTTTTAGAAAAAAATACCGACTGCAGCCAGGGTTAGCTAACGAGCTAGCTCCTGTAGGGCCGGTGCAGAGCTCCTTCCTGCGGAGTGCACCCGGAGAAGGAGCACAGACACACGGGGAGCAGGATGTTCATCTCACCGCCGAGAGCTGCTGCTGTAGCCGAGCGACAGTCCCTCCTCTCCGGTCAGTCCGTCCGCTCCTCTCCGTCGCCCCGCTTTTTACAGCCGCCTCAGAACAAGTCTCCCAGTGACCGTGTGAAAGCTGCCGCTGTGTGCTCCGTGTGCTCCGTCTTTTATTTACCTTCCTCCTCCATGACCCACAAAACCCTTCACCGATAGCTCAGTGTGTCTCCTAACGTTACGGCGGTTACGTATCCCTCAACGTACTTACGTAAAGAGATGGACGTAGTAAAAATGGACGTTTACGTAAAAGTATTTTACGCAGGGGACCAAAGTCCAGTAAACAGGAGCGTATAGTTAAAACTTAGTAAACTGTGTAATTTATGTACATTATGTATTTGCATGTTTGTCTAGATCATAAATCATAAGCCCTTAAAGCCTGAAACGTTGTAAATAAAAAAATACAAATTTTACTGATTGTGTTATTTATGATACAGTAATAGAAATAATACTAAAATAAAATAAACTCTTTTAATAATTCCATTATACAAAAAACTAAGTTACTCTAATGATATTTTGTGGATGTTGAGGGTTACATTAAATTTGCAAAAGTGTGTGATTTATAAAAGACAGATGTAGTTAAATTTCTAATGTTGAATTAATTTTTGCATTGAGGCAAATTAGTGTGTGAGGTTTTATTAAATATTTTGGAATACAAGTACGCCACTAATTTTGTCCAGTTAAACCTGTTCAGTTGTGTTATGGAAATATTTTTTTTGTAATTTTTGAAAAATGTCTGTTACGCCATTGTCAGGATCTGTTACGACCTATTTTTAACAAATGTGTTACTGATATTCTAAAATTATATTTTTCTGCTTTAAATAAAGAAAGTATGGTAAAGTACTTCAGTACTTGTGCTCTATTGTTAAAATTTGATAATTATCTTATTTTTAAAGTATACAAAAATTGTGCAGGTAAATTGCTACCAGATAGATGTACAGAAAACTATAAAATGCCCTACTAAACTTTAAGTAGAAGTATAAAAAGATACATATAGAAAAACAAAGCACAACTACCTTAATATGTAAAGTTACACTGTATAACTGTAACCCACAAATGTGGGTTACAGTGTATGTGTTTTAATAAGCAAAGTAATTGTAATCTTGCACAAGTATAAAGTTGGTTGTGTAGGGGCCTAATTGTGAGGAAAAATGATCATAATTTTCTCTAACAAGAAAACCCTCTCATGGAGACGTCATATAGTGTTTTTATTATGAATTTTGTAATGTTTTCCGACAGTTCTCAATAACAATTAGTCAGCATAATCCATGTCATCATTGTAATTACAGGTAATTTTTGAATAGTAACATAGTAATAATATAAGTTATTAATCAATGCAATGTTTATTCCTTCTTAACATCACACTCAAAAACAACAGGCTTTATTTACTGACAGCTTTAGCACTGCACATTGATAGGCTACACAGACAGACAGCAAGAGACACAGAGGGAGAGTGAGGGAGGGGTGAAGGAAAAAGGCAGGGAGGCAGGGGGGAGGGAAAGGTGAGGAGAAGCACACAGTTGTACATTCATTGAACCAAAGATACCAGATGGAGCGGAAAGCAAATAGAAAAATAAAATAATACAAAAAAAGGTTTTATTTTGAAATGTGAAAAAATTACCAAGAAATGTGAAAGATGAAATGAGTGCGATGCATCTACGTTATCACAACGATGTGCCCTCCTTTTTCTGTGATTCAGATATTGACAAGTTCTTAAATTACAACAATATTACACACAAATTAAGAGACACTCATCAAGCCAGGGATTATCATCCTTATCACTACTACTATTATTATTATTATTATACTGTTTTCTGATGCTGAAAAGGTGATTACTCAAATGGAAAAAAAAGAAAAAAATATTCTGCTCCCTCTCAAAATGTGCAGAAAAAGAGAAAGAGTGGCCGCAATAATAATAGTAATAACAATAATATCATAATAGTCATCATTGTATGTACAGAAAATTCATTACAATCAATACAATCAAAACTGCCCAAGCTGAGCGGACATTCTGGAAACAGCAGGGGTAGCGTTATGGAGTGTGTCTTTGTGTGTGTGTGTGTTTCTGTGTGTGTTTGCATGTGACATCTCGTAGTAACTGTAAGAGCAGTGTGCGGTGAGTGAAACAGTGCAGTGAGTCATTTAGAGACATTCCAGCGGTCACTGTGAGCGGGGTCGGAGGTCAGGTTACACCAGTTTTATTGTAGATGGCGATGTTTTGTCACTTTGTAACACAAGTTGACATTTTTGCAAAGGCTCCCGTTTGAAGCCGAAACCACAGCGGCGTACAGGGACTCAACACTTGGAGGCTTTTATTCTGTAATCCTGGAGCATTGCAGAAGTGCCGGCTTGTGTGAAGGATGAGGTTTATGGTTGATAAGTTCTCAAATCTGGGAACTGAAGCTCTGAACAACACCAAAAGAAAGACACCTGCGAGGAAATGAGATTTGGGGTTTTGTGAATCAGTGACCGTAATGTCTGACCTCACTGTCTTCACTCTGTGGTTAAGGAATGTGTGAAGAGAGGATGTAAAGAGGGAGAAAAGAGCTTGTGCACAGACTTCTCCAGTCAGTCTGATAGAGGAGTTCAGAGATGTGTAGGGATCGAGGTGTGTGTCTTTGCCTACGGATCTACTCAAGGCCTACATGTTGCTAATTGTTCCAGTTTACATTTTGTAAAGATTTCATTCAGTGTTTAATAACAAAAGATAAATTACAATCTTATTTTTTTCTTTAAAACAAAACAGTCTCATTCAACCAGTATTACACTATACAGACACATGACCATTTTGTGATTTAGAACTGGTGCACCACATACAATTTTGGTGGGGTTTAGTCAGGCGGTTAAATTACATTAACTGTATACATTGTGCCATTGAACATTTAGGTGGAGAACAACAGCCCGTTGTTGGCTATAGGTCACATATGGCGTTGTGTGTCAAGAGTATTACAGTGACTGTGTTGTGCGTAGTGTTTGTAAGCATACATTCCTTATACTAGTGGTGTCAGCAGTCGTTGATATTAAAAGTGTTGGAGTGTGTGACTGGTGAGCTGATTTGTGGTTTCCATGAGAACTGGTGCAGAGATACATGTGGCTCAGTAGCGACGGGCGTTGCCGTCTCTGCCCTCCTTCTTGATGATGATTCGTTGGTCATCGCTCGCATCATCAGGTGACTCTGCTACCTCCTCGTCCTCCTCTCCCTCTCCCTCTGTGTCGGCAGAGATGCCCATACGAGACTCGTAGGACTGTGAGAGAGCAAAGGGGGGGTGTGGTTGAGAACAGAAAGTCAAACAGGTTGTGATCATTTCATCTGATCATCTGCGCGGTGATTACCTCCATCGGGTTGACGATGATGGTGAGGGCAGAATCGTCCCATTGGCTGCTGCCCTCCTTAGCCCCGCCTTTGGCACCTTCACCTCGGCGATGGATGGAGCGAATTCGGAAAACGCCCAGGATCACCATGACAACCAGGAAACCCACACACACCATTATGATGACAGTGGCTGCTCCTGGCACCACTGTAATAAACCAGTCAGAAATGATCCAGATTTAAAGGATAAATCTAATGATAGATGATCATGTTCATCAAATCATACAAGTTTTATCTGTGAAGCCAAAACACAATGAAGCTTATTTTTTTGTACCCTAGAGCAATTTAGTTGCACATCAGTGAGTCGCACTGATGCACCGAAGAACACGTCTCTTTAATACAACAAATGTAATGACTGGTGTTAATTCTGAGTTAATCCTAAATACACTATTCTGCTGCTGTGAATACTCACATGCATGGATTGATAAATGGCTGAAACTTGCCCATAACAAATGCACTTTTTGTCTTGTTTGCTATGAACCTGTTAAAACTAGAAAAACTGTGTATTTGTACCCTGTTTTTAAATGTTTTCATTTTCGACAGGAACAAATGGGTTCAGGGCTGAGAGACAAAAGGGACATCTTCAAAGGAAACTCTATGGTCTTTGTGAAATTCTTGCTCCTCATATCCACAGGGGATAAACTCAGATTCAGAGATTTATAATATAATTTGTAGCTCTGCTCAAGGTGCTTGTGAAAATTATATAACAATTTTCAAAATTAACAATCTGCTGAAAGGCAATTTAAATCTGAGCATATGGAGATTATGAATATGTAGGTAAAATGTCTGAATCTAATAATCCTTTCAGCTATGTGGTTATTGCAGAAAGGAGGAGGATGGGTGTAGTCGTTGGCTACCACATCAAATTCAGAATAAAACTGAAGATTGGTGTCATTACTTTGAGAGAACTCTGCAACCTTTTACCAGCAGTAGGCCTTTTGATTTGTGTTTGTTGCCCCAGGATTACACCTCAAAGAGACTTCTGAGGTTGTTGCTTCTGAAATTTTAAATTCTCTCCCTTTGGATTTAACATCTCTGTGGACTGAGAGCACCGTAAAAAGTAATGCAAGAACCAGCAGTTGGGCTGCTGTTAAGTCTCCTCAATGTTAGTGTATTTCCATCTGTCCATGTCTTTTATTTTGAAACACTACTGTCTTAAAAAGGTGCAATGTAAACAAAAGCTTCTATGTAAACTTTGCTCAAGCAGAAAAAGTGGAAAAACCAGTGGGAGAAGAAAATATCACCTGAGTTGCGGTGTGGATTGGGCAGGGTGTGTCCACTCAGCTCTCCAGCGTGGTGGGATGGATGGAGAAACTGCTGCTGGGATGCCAGCAGATGGGATGGATGGTAGAGACTGTCCAAAGAGTGGAGGAAGTTCACCTGCAGGGAATAAAAACACAGAATAAAGAATGACCACACTCGCTATGTGGCTAAACTGTTGTGACTATTTCAACATCAACATGGCTGCTGAAGAATATGTAACTAAATATTCTACGATCTTATGTCAAGCTTTCATACAAACACTGTTCCCAAAGGTCAGGGTTGATATCTGAAGAATGTTTATCTTCCCATCAATGCCACATGTGATATGTGAGTGATGCTGTTACTCACCTCCAGAGTCAACTCATTGCTGGTGTATCTACCGTTCATCTCAGAGCAGGACAGGCGGAACCGCCTCTCAAAGCGGGCCGAGCCTTTGGCCAGTCGGTAGCGGACTGAGCGAAGGACGTCCTCGTACACAGAGATGGATTCAGCGCCTGGTGGAGGTGTAAAACAAAAACGAGGACAGAACAAAAAGGAAGACGAGGAGTCAATACTGAGACAAAGACTGTAAAGTGGGAGGAAAGAAAAGGAGTCTGAGACGATTTACTGACAGCCGGAGGGAGCTGTAGATTTTCATGAGCAATCTATTATATTGAATTTTGTAGCTCAAAAAGGATTCAGTTAAATGTGATGTCACGTATTTCTGTGCAGCAAATCAGTTTTATTTAGATGTGATTACAGTTTGCTTCTGTCTGTTAGAAGACAGAAACTGAAAAGTATACTCCCAGTGAATTCTGTGAAAACTTCCTTCTGTGCAGCTGTACCTGTGATGGCGATATAGGCAGTAGTATTGATGATTTCCAGCCCCCTCTCTCGCACAACGTCCATGTCCACCAGCAGCTCCTCCCGCTCTGGGTTTAGCTCCTCGCCCAGCGGCTGGACCTCACAGCCGTCCAAAGTGTGAGCGACAGCGTCGGACATCAGAGCTACGAGGAAATGCAACAGGTTAGAACACAAATACATACACACACACACAACACCTGAGGAAAGTCCAAACTGCAGACTCATTAATCCAAAGGAATGTTTATGTAACAATTGTGCTAAATATATTAAAAACTACTGACTAATGACTCCACTGATGACTCACCTCCCCCCTCCATCCCCTGGGCAGCTGTGTTGACAGCATGAGACAGAGAACAGACGATCCGGAGCTCTGGGAAGAGCGGGACACCACGGGAACCCTCAAACTCAGGGGCTGGACGGGCCAGATGAGGACCGACCCCGGACAGAGAGATCTGAGGGGCGTCAGGCTGGAGGACCACCAAGTATCCTTCCAGCTGCTTGAGGGACAGGCAGCTCTCCTCGTTGAAACATCTGGGCGTCAAAGAGAGAAAGAGAGATGAGACAGAAATAATTTATCCAGGAAAGCAACTCTTTGGTCCAGACTGAAGGCATCTGCATCTGCTGGAAGAACTGCCATGACAGTTTGAATGGATTTATGGAGTTGGATGGGTGAATTGTACACTTCACAACCTCCCGAGTTTCCTTTTAGTGCCGCCATGTGGTTCACATTTTTGTTTTTCAGTGAAATGTTTCCACAAGTATTTGGATGGATTGCCATGAAATGTAGTTCACACATTGCTGCCTTCCAACCCTGCAGGTGAACTTTTGAGAGTACTCCAATGATTTAACAGTGTGGCTCTATAACATAGTCACACTCATGATGGATAGTTTTAAGAAACAGATGCAGCAGAAGTAGTGACATCTATTTTTCTTGGTTTGACATTTCCCATTTCTACATCACCTACACTTCCCACAATGCAAGTTGACTCCCAACAGTTTATTCAAGGAGTCAGAATTAATTTCAAGACTTAACGATTCGACTTTGGAGGTCCCTGTATCCACCTGGACCAGATCGTATCCTTTATTAAAATGCAACCGGCTTTCATTTTAAGAAGGTTGCTGAGCGTGGCACATTCACTGAAGAGGTTCCCTGGTGCTATTGTGATTAATATGGATGCAGCATCGTTGTGCTTCATTTCTGTTGCATCAAATCTTGTAGAGCTGCAGCTGAGAATTTTAAAAACAGGTTCAATAACACCAGTGTTTACCGACTCGCTGTTGGAAGGCTGTTTTAATGAGGCAGAAGTAAAACTATTGAGTTATGCTGGTGTTTTTCCAATGTCACTCTTCACCTGGTGAGGTGGACCGGAATTGAATTTCAAAATAATTTCTAATCCATAGAGCCCCATGGTGTTCATGTTGGCCTTACAGTTGTGAAGCTATTGCTGATTAAATTTAGGGATGTTTTTATCAGCTGGAAACTTTGAAATACAGTTTAACCCTCCCGTTATCCTCACATTTAATAACACTTTTTATTTTTGCGGTCAATTAGACCCCAGCAATTTTGACATTTGTGAGTTTAGGATTCAAGTACTTGATGTTGCTACCTAAATATCCCTTTAAATAAAAACATATCCCACCCCTTATATACCCAGAATACCTATTAATACCTAAAAAACAAAACAAATCATCATAAAATCTAGAAAAAGTTTTTAAAGGATCTGAATTATTTGTAACTACAATTTCTTATTATTTATACACGATTGCTACAAAGTGTACCGAACACTGAAAACATGTTAATTTCATGTTTACACAAATGTCCCAATGTTAAGCAAAGAGTGATGTTAACTATTTAATAGGAGACATTACACGTTAAAGGGTATGTGATAGGATGATATAATGAATGATGATAATGATAGGAACAATAAAGTGTTAACACCCAACTGGCAATGACTTGAGTAACACAACTTGAAGTAATGTAATGAGACTTAGCACAGTTGCAGTCTTCACACATGCAGCGATAATCCCCAACACTTTGAAACAATCTCTGATGTGTAAACTTGGTGCAGTTCCTCTTTGTCTTTGCATAAAGTGTAACTACCAGGTGAAAACCTCCAATAATTTTCCAATAAGCATCATAATGTTCACATCAGCCCGGGTTGAACTGAACATCATCATTGTTGTCATTGTGAGCATGTTGATGTGGTGCTGTTGATTCTTCTGTTGAACTGGTGTTGTCCTATGGAGACTGTGAATGTCTCAGGCAACAATATTTATTAAACACACTGGTATTTTGATTCTGAGAGGTATCTCACTTTGGAGGTTTATTATTCTGTCTGGATGTCCTTCATCTCCTCATGCATGAAGACTCATTCCTCCAAGAAGTGGAGGTTGTTGGAGTTATCCAGGGCCACAGTGTCTCTTTGTTAGACACAACAGAATGTCAGTAATTCTGTCCTTGTGAGGACTCCAACTATCAACACCAAACCTGAAACTGTCCCAGACCCTGAATAACAGTCTAACAGAGAACATGAATATCCCCCCACAGTTCCTGTTCACAGCATCATCACTGCAGCATCACTGCAGACTCTCTCTCTCCTTCTCAAATTACCAACATTGTGACTGAGTGGTGTTCGGGGACAATCATCACGTGTAAAACACATCGTAATCCACTGCTGTGTTTTCATAATTCACGTCCATATTTCTACCATAACTGTGTTAACTTCTGTCTGTTGTGAAAATAGCAAATGTCAAACCACAGCAACTCTGCTGTTACAAATTTAATTTTCCCTGCCAGAAAGGAAGCAGTAAATCAGATTGATGGCAGACTGCTAACATATATTTATTCATCTGCACTAAAATTCAGCTTCATATTTGAAAGGGGATTAAGCTGTGTGTATGTGTGTGTGTGCATGTGTGTTATATTTCCACTATCAGAGTGAGCAGCTGCTTCTATCGGCCTCTCCAGAAGGGCCTGCTGTTCAGCCATCTGGGTAACTCCTGGCCTCAAATCAGTCTAATCTTCACACACGCAATAAAACACACTGGAGTTTAAAAAAAAAAAAAAAAAACAACCTCTGGTACACTTGAGCAGAAACCAAGGGAAAAAAATCTGTGTGACCTTGAATCCATGGGATCTTAAAAACAGTGAAATAAATAAATAAATAAACTCCAGCGTGACTTGCGGCCTGGTAATCATTTTAATCTTATAAACATGCGACTAAAACAACAATCCCCACAGACAGTAATAAGAATATTTGTGCAGCCTGGGAGTTTGATGAGATGTGATTTTTCGGCAAGCTGCCAGTTTGAGTATAAATACACAGTATACCACAAAGTATACGCTCTGGACTGTACTTCCCGTGGTGAATTAATATTTAATCAGCTAAAAGTGACTGCTAAAGCCACAGAGCCAGTTCACAGTTGTTAAGCATGGCTGAGCACTGACCCGGAAACAGAGTTTGTGTGCTTTTTATTTCACAGCCAGCTGATTCGCTATGATGAACACTGAACCAGTGTGAGGTATTTGTTCAGGGACTGTGCACAAGGCTGAGCAGTGCTGTGTCGGCCATACAACCACAATATCAACGGTAAAAATCAAAGACGCAGTTTTAAACTCATAAGGTAATGGTGAACTAGAAACCAAAGAAATAACTGGTCTGCACAAAAGAGGAACAGGAAAATATTTTCCTCAGCCTAAATTTCTCAACAACCTCAGTTGACTTCAAGGAGAATTTACTCAGTCAATCAAAAAGTTACTTGGTGGCTGAATGAACAAAAAGATAAGATACTCCTTGTTATCTCTTGCTTTGACATATTCTCTACATAATCAACTCTTTTATCCTACTCCAGTCCTTATCACAGCCGAGGCAAGGTCCATGTTTAATGAGTTCAATGTCAGAGCAGTAAGCGGCAGCACAGCACAGAGTGACACTTTATCTGAGTGCCACAGAGAAAACTCCACTCTGAGACACTTGCTAAACTGTTACCAAGTACCTGATGTGTCATTTGTGGAGCTTTCAAGTGTGATAATTTATGTTTGCAGTGTCACTTTTTGTCTTCTACTGCCTCAGTTTCTCCACAAATGATGTTTGAACAACACTTGCAGAACAAATGTTTTGTTTTCAGTCCAACCCATGTGAAAATACTCAGCTAGGTGATTGGTTTTGCAGGAGGCTTGTGTTAGTATGTTAGTATGGTCATGCACATTTGTGAACGAAGCCTCATCCATCCGTGTGTTTTTGTACCTGAGTGAGGTGGTGAGCTTGAGTGGACGGACTCCAGGGGTGGCGAAGCGTAGAGAGTTTCTGTAGGTGACCTGCTGCACTGCACGGTTAAAGCTCTCGATGTCATCTCCCTCCAGCACCAGCACAGACTGGCTGGGGTTCACATGCACCTGGAAGGTCAGAGGACAAACTTCAGAAAGTTTTTACACCCAGGATTAACATACATCCAGGATGATAACACATAAAGCAACAACGTATGAATTTTAAGTGTGAATGCCCAAACCCACTGCTACAAGAACTTTAATATTTACATCAATTTTCAACCTGTAAACACCAAGAACAAAAACTAAAATAAAATGGGCAACCAGAAAGTGCACACAAACTAAATCCTTCCACTTTGGAGGTCAGTCAGTCATTTTCTAGACCTGCTTCTCCACACTTGGGACGCAAGGGTCTGCTAGAGCCTATCCCAGCTGTCATCGGGCAGGAGGCGGGGTACACCCGGACAGGTTGCCAGCCTATCTGTCTGCCTATAGACAGGCAACCACTCACACCTACAGTCAATTTAGTTTGACCAATTCACATAACCAGCATGTCTTTGGACTGTGGGAGGAAGCCGGAGTGCCCGGAGAAAACCCATACATGCACAGGGAGAACATGCAAACTCCACACAGAAAGGCCCGAGCTGAGATTCGAACCCCAAACTTTCTTGCTGTGAGGCACTGCTAACCACTGCACCACCATGCCGCCCCACTTTGGAGGTACCACACTGTAATTGTTATAAACTGAAACCCTTTTCTTGAAGGTGTGACTCATTTACTGAAGATTTACCTTCTTCACATTTACTCATTCACTGACCAAACAGGGATGTAGCATTTGTTGTGCTTCACTTCTGCTGTAGCACGTGAAGATTTTTCACGTTTTTCAAATCTCACTCTGGCCTGGTGAGGAGGATAAGGACACTTGTCGAAATTCTCTTAAAATTGTATCTGATCCACAGAGCCCAAGGCTGATCATCAGCTGTTACTGACTAAATTTGGGGATTTTTTTTTTTTTTCCCAGAGAGAAATGCCAAAAAAATTCAGTGTGGTTTGGATTAAAGCAACTGCATCGTGACACGCCTTCTGGCAAAAATGCTGTGTGCTTAATATGAAACCTTAAAAACATCTTTAAAGAAACGAAACACCACATGAGTAAAAAATAAATAACATAAGGTAATGGCTGTGGATGGATATTTAGTGAAGAATTATAAAATACATACTGATTAATGGTCACTTTAAGCTTGAGGGTTAAATTGGTGATAAGTAAAACATGAACTAAAAGAGAGCTGTGTAACATTAACCACAGAAGGCCTTTAAAAACTGGAAATTGAAAAATATGAATAGATGGAAGAGATTTGAAAACACACTAGCTTGAAAAATGTAATTTGAAAAATCAGGCTAAAAAAGAGTTTGACCTCGATTTTAACTCAACCTTTAAACCCATCAAGAGATAAAGTAATATTTTATTTTGTGAAGAATATTTTTAAAGGTGTAATATTGTAGAAATGTGTGTTTTTAGGGGTAATGTAAACACCCTCAGACACCACCCTGAAAAGATTTGGTGAATAAAAAACATAACGTACTGCAGAAGAGCTGTGGTTTAGTTTTGAATACTAAATACATTTTGAGATATGAGACACATGTTATCAACTGCAGAGTCTCCCTCGGGCGTTACCTTCATGCCGGAGCCCAAAGTCTCCAAGTCTCCAAAGTCCAGCCCCTCCCTGCAGGCATACAGACACTCCACCACGCTGTGAGGCTCCACGCTACCAGGACGCACCGTCACCCCCGACAACAGGCCGTGGTAACCACCAACGTACTTCACTAAAATGTGAAGGCATATGTTCTAATTTCATATAGCTTCTAATATGCAAATGAATAATACAGCAGCAGTGACACAGCAGAATGGCAGACTGCACACCCCCAGGCTGACAACAGTGTGAAACAAGGAGGTCACCTGAGTCTTTACCCTCTGGGATGGTGTTGTTTAGTATCTCCTTCTGTTTCTCTTCGGGCTCTGCAGGGAAAACCAGAGAGGGTTGCAAAGGGAAACAGAAAAACAGAAAACAATAAGACTCACTGAGAAAGACACTTTAGCTTCAATGTAGTGACACATGAAAAGCAGGTGAGCGGGAATCTGAAGGAGCCTTAGATTGACAGGAAGACTACAATTTATATATATATATATATATATATATTTAAATAAGTAACACTAGCAGGCACAAGTGTGGAGCAGAAAAACTGCAGACAATCTTCAAAAATGCAGCATCTCCTCATTATCGAGCAGCAGCTGCTGCCACGCAGGCTGCAGTGTGACTTCCACTGTGGATGAGAGACTGCGAACGTGTGTGTGTTTTTTTTTCCGCTGCTAATTGGCAGCCAGGGTTTCACATTTTAACCAGCGGTGCGGGTGTAAGTGGCTTATAGCTGTCTGGCCTCTGTGTTGTTTTGCTGCCCTGAATAATTGATAAGTCAGTTATATTATTAGCCCTCAAAGACAAAACACATCAACCAAATTATAACTGAGTGAAATGAGGGAGAGAAAATGTCTCCGCAGTTTGGCCTGAGACGCCTCACGAGGGTTCGTACCTCGCCTGAAATTGCCGCCTCGCTATCTTTTGGTGATGTTTGATTTAAACGACGTTCCACTGATGGAGGAAGCAAACTGCACGACTGCTGCTCGTGGCCTTTACGCGGGAAATGAACTACATCATGAAGCTGGAATGAAAAGTGCCTCAGCTGTGGATCCAATGAGCAAAAATAACAGTGTCTCACCCCAGCAGGCACCGATGAACATCCTCTGGCGGGGGGCGGGGTTGGGGATGGCTCCGTTGTCATGGATGAGGGCGGGGTCAAAGGTCACACCATCCACATAGAGGGTCACTGACGGGAACTGGACGCTGAGTGAGAGGTGGTGCCACTCGCTGTCACACACCTGTTGGACAGAGGTAACACTGAGTCAACATGGACAAAGAAAAGAGCTGAATTATCTGAGGGGATAAACATTCACCAACCTGTGAAAATCAGTGGAAGTATTCAGGTGTATTATTTAGTAAAAGAAGAACTGAAAGAGTAATACTCATTCTGCATATCTACTGAGACTGATGTATTATTACAAATTACATTCATGTTGTTGTGGAGCTTCTTTAAACTCCTTTACTCCTTTGAAAGGGTCTCAAGATAAATCTGAGGAGCCATGAGATGATTCATGGAGTAGGAAACCAGAAGAAACTCAATCCTATTACACAAATTTGCCTCCCCTGTTGTAGCTGTTTTATTATTGGATACCTTACATCCCTTTCAAAGTTTCAAAGGTGAAATGTCTCGTTGGTGGAACCCATCTCTTGAATCAATGTATTTTCCACCAGTGGTGAATATTTCAGTATAAGTTCATCTACACATATTTAGGGCCCGAGCACCGAAGGTGCGAGGTCCCTATTGTAACTGTTCCGCTTTTTATTATTATTATTATTATTATTAGGGCCCGAGCACCGAAGGTGCGAGGTCCCTATTGAAATCGTTCCGCTTTTTATTATTATTATTAGGGCCCGAGCACCGAAGGTGCGAGGTCCCTATTGAAATCGTTCCGCTTTTTATTATTATTATTATTATTATTATTATTATTCTTTCGGCGAATGAATTGCTTTTTTGAAGCCTTTATCCTACTCGAAAACTCATGAAATTTGGCATGCTGATGGGGACCGGTGAAAAATTTTGTATTTTATAGGTGTCGTATATAGGTGTCAAAAAATGAGCTCGCTAGCGCCATCTAAATGCCACCCCCGGAAAACCATTTGATGTACAGGTACGAAAATTTAGAGTCACATAGAGCACTCTAGGACGAACAAAAATCCAGTGGGAGCCATACTCTAAACCCAACAGGAAGTCCCCATTTTGGA
This sequence comes from Pseudochromis fuscus, assembly GCA_900323345.1. Taxonomy (NCBI): domain Eukaryota; kingdom Metazoa; phylum Chordata; class Actinopteri; family Pseudochromidae; genus Pseudochromis; species Pseudochromis fuscus. The sequence continues at coordinate 35,710 of OOFC01051744.1, forward strand.
TTGAAAAGTCATTTTTGGCGATTTCATACCATTGGAATGTGATATACTCCTCCTACAATTTCACCGATTGACTTCAAAATTTGTAAATCCCACCTTCACAAGTTGGGGATGCTAAATTGCGAAGCTTTTAGATTTTACATTAACGGTGTGGAAGTTATAAGGCCACAAAGTTACATG